>OZ018320.1:209835098-210077598 GCA_963969495.1 Ceratothoa steindachneri
ATCTATGGGTAAAAGTTTCAGCAGAAACAAATTTAGATTGAAATGTAACGATTAAATTGCTATTAAAATTTTTTGTACAAGTTATAATTAGTATTTAGGCTGTTGAGGCCTTTATTTTTGATGATACGTTATATCTTGCCACAGGCGCAAAATAACTTTTGCGTAGCAATCTTGTTGCATTAATCTTGAACAATTTTCAAGAAATATTTTAGGATTTCTGGCTTTACACCTCTCTCCAAGTGTCTTCCAAACATTTTCAATGGTATTCAGATCCGGACTCTGTGTAGGCCAGTTCATAACAGTTATGTATTCCTCGTTCATGAAGTTCTTTCCCAACTTGAGGGTGTAACATGGGTTATTGTCCTCATGAAACTGTATTCTGGCCTTCTGAGGTTCGCAGATGAGGTGAAACATGAAAATCACGGAAATTCCTTTAAACTTGTGCATTCACTGTGCCTTGAAAGCGTACTAGTGACCCAGTGGCTTCTACCAATATTACGCCACATACCATATCACCTCTTTTGCCAAACTTCACATTCATTTTAGTACATTTGGCAGACAATTTTTCGCTTTTTCTGTGATGAACGAACCTTCTGCCATGGGATCCGAACAAATTGATCTTAGATTTGTCACTGAAGTTGACTTGGCTCCATTGGTCAACCGTCCATATAACTTGTTCAGGGGCGAATGCAATACAAGCTTTCTCGTTTTTTGGACTGACCAATGGCTTGTTCGCAGGTGTGTGAGCACGAAGATTGCCTTCTTCCAGCCGACGTGGTAGTCTGCTTTGAACGTATTGATGGCAAAATCTTACCAATCTCTCGAGAAACTGCTGCAGCCATCTTCAAACTGCCCTTCTTCAGAATTTGGTCAATGGCTCGGTCTTACTTGGCCTATCAGTTGATTTACTATTATTACATAAACCTGTTTTGTCATAGTTTGAGAAATATTATGGATTGCACTTTTGGAGCGCTTGAAAGTCTGCAATTACGTCACTTGAAAGATCATCTTGGTGGCGCAGCTCTACGATCAACTCGTGAGTAAAGAGAGGCGATTTCTTAAGCATGTTAGCTGGACGACCGGTGGTAAGAAAATGAATGGCCGTAACATACAAGAGATTAAACTGTAGTTTGTTCTGATCATTTTGGACACTCCATTTTTTCTAGTTAATCGTTTATGTGCTGATAACTTTAGTTTTATTCCTTCGAATTTACATAACTTCTACCCTTACGTAGTTTATACCTGTATATTATCATATACCAATTTTGAAAACCATGGATTCTCTTTAGCAAAAGTTATTGAGGGTTTGATAGGAATGCAGACGTTCAAATCTAAATGGAGTCATGTATTTTAGAGGGGATAATAAGAGCCAATACCACCTGTGGGAAAACAGTTACACTAGGAAATTATTATTATTCTAGACAAAGAAGCTAAACAGCCGCGACGCGAGAATAGAGGACCCTTATTGCAACCGTCTCGAAACACGTTTTCGCACGAAACATTCCGTAAGCACATGCGTGACTCCATACAGGTGACATTTTTACTCATCCTCACATATTTCACGTCATCCCGCTGCGCTTTTGGCTCGGATTTCGGACACTCCCAATTGACTAATTGAAGCCGCAAATCCTCCGCGCGCGGTCAAGTTGCCTCGGGCGAGCGAGCGAGGGATAAATTTCAATTACCCCTCCCCTCATTATTAATCATGGAGGAAATCCATTAAAATAATAAAATCATCCCCCCCTCCGGATCAAAACCCTTAATCACCCTGAAAATTCGCGCAATGTGTTAATTGCTGAATAATAGGAAGTTATTTTGCTAATGGCTAATTGGCTAAGAGGGTCGCGCAGTCATTAATGGGGTCCCGCGAAGGACGATGCGCCTATTTGTAGGGCGGCCGCGCGAAGCTACGTCCCATTTGTATTATTTTTTAAATAAGAATAGATTTAACGAAGGAGGGAATTTCCCTCACTCGGAAACAAGGAAATGGATAGATAAAAGGAGGGGGTTTAGGAATGAAGTGGGGAAGGCTAGGAATGAAGGACGGAAGGCTAGGAATAAAGGGGGAGGCTAGGAATAAAGGGGAAGGTTAGGAATGAAGGGGGAAAGGCTAATAATAAAGGGGTAAAGGGCTAGAAATAAAGTGGGGAAAGGGCTAGGCATAAGGGTAAAAAGGGCTAGGAATAAGGCGAGGAAAAGGCTAGAAATAAGGGTAAAGAAGGCTAGGAATAAGGGAAATTGAATAATAAGAATGCCAAAACTTGATGCTTCAAGCCAACATAGTCTGACCCAAATCGGGGTAATAGGAACAAAGTGGTACAACAGGGAACAAGGGCAAAATGAGGGGAGGGGGGAGGCTAAAATGGCTAGGGGAGTTCTCATTACCCTAGTGTATAAGGCGTTGGATAACCATGCCCTGGTATTCGGGTTCGAATCCCCGCGAAAGCAGACACGAAAAGTTGCGGCGTCCGTAGGGAGTTAGTCTCCTATTGAGGTGCTGAGTCTAACGGGTGCGTGCAAATGCTCCTGCCACAAACGTTATCACACACAGCCAATCATAACACCGCTGTCTCTTCCTCCCTCTCTCCATTTTTCGCACATTTTTCATTACTCTTCACCCCGGAACGAAAGAGAGTATGTATGTATGTGTAGCAAGCCAACGAGATTATTATTTTTATATTATATTATATATTAATATCATTTTATTATTATTAAACTGAGGGGAAAAAGAAGTTTGCAAGAGATTGGTAATATTAGGGGATGTGAAAATTGTGTGGAACCTACAAGACTCCTTGGAGCGCTTCGGATCAGAAGAGTGCGCAACACTAGAACGTTATCAATCTCTCCATTTAAGGCAGATAGCCGAAGGATATTGGGGCACGGGGCCATGTAACCTTCCCTTGCGAGGCGCTAGTATAAGGAAGAAGATTGATATGGAAAGAAAGAGTCTATTTTACGTTGAAGATTTTGATTTATAGTCATCCGTTCATTCAAGAAGTGACCCCGACTGGTTAATGAAACTAAAATAAAGATTAGTATACCAATCACTATAAATTCTAGTGCCAGTGGAATATTCTCGTTGGTTGAGGCATATGGGTGGTGGTGGTGCTATAAGAATGCTAAAGCTACATAATACATGGAGGGATGTGTTGTGTGCGTGCGTTTGCGAAGGGAAGAGAAGAAGGTGGCGGAGTGGTGACTCGGAATAGGAAACTCTTTTACTCGCGCTTGTCGTAGCTGGGATCGATTCCCGCCGGAGGACAATCAAGGGAGCTGGGATCGAGCCCCTCTGGAGGACACTCACCGGTGCTGGATCGCTTGGCGTTCTTGGCGGCCTTATCGGCGACATGGGCGGGCGAGTGGGAGGCGGCGAAGGGGGACTTGGCGAAAACGGAGGCCATGGTGGAGGACGGGTAGAAGGACGAGTAACCGGTCGAGAAATCGACGGAGGAAGGCCCCACCCCACTTTGATGCCCTGCCCAGGAGGACCCCGCGGGGCCACCGTTGGGGGAGAGCGAAAAGGAGGAGGTGGACGGCTTGGCTCCCCCCCCCGCGAATCCACCCACGGCCTGGGAGGACCCGAAGACCGAGTGGAAGGGTGTGCTCCCCTGCAGGGGCGGTTTGACATCCCCGCCCGAGGGATGGGCGGAGTCGGTCTCGAGGGGCGTGGAGGGCGACATGCGGGCGTCGCGAGATGAATCCCCCAGGTGGTGGGAAGAGGACGAACTGGCAGAGGACGACCCGGAGGAGGAGGCCGGGTGGTGATGGTGATGAGGTAGGGGGCTGGCACTCATGGGCTGGTCCTGCCCCTGCGGGTGTTGATGCTGCTGGAGGAGGGCGTGGGTATCGTCGGGCGGAGTGGGTGGGTACCCGTAGCTGCTGCTGTAGGCAGAAGGGGTCTGGTGGTTCTGGTGGGCGGGCCCGTAGTGCTTCACGAAGGAGGAGTGCCACGTTGAGTGGGCGTAAGAGTGCCCGTACCCGTGGGCGGCACCCATCTTGTCCGGGCTAGAGGAGGACCCCAGCCACGAGTGGAAGGGCGCGAAGTGGGGCGAGGCCCGGTACATCCCGCCCTGGCCCATCCTTCCTGAGGAAAAAAAAGACAACAATATTAGTCACCTCGCACTCGACCCGGACGGCCCCCCGAAACGCCCCTTTCGAGACCCGGACTTAACCGAGGAGGTCACCCTCGGGAAACTGCAAGCGCCCCAATCGATCAGGACAGTCCCCCCACCCCACATGTCATTATGTGAACTCAAATTAAACTATTTTGGCCAGCGGCCTTTCTCGGGGGAAATAACAGACGAGATAAAAGAAGAAATAGAGAAAAATGATAAACCAGAGATAATAAAAGGTAGGCAATAATATCAACACAAAATGCCGACATTATTATTATAATTATTAATAATATTATTATTAAGAAGAAAGAACAAAAAAAGAATACTGGCGGTAGTTTATAAAGAAGCTCTTAAAGAAACTGGTGAGGTTGGGAGAAAGTGAAAATACGTGGAAAATCTATATCCCGACTAGCCAGAAGAGGAGACTACTTCGAGCGCTCCACGGAACCAATATCAAAGTCACGCGAGTGTTCCAACCTACGAAACTCGGGACATCGAGGGTTGTGGCGTACGTACTTCCCAGCCCATTTTCCCCTTATTTGAGTCCCTCCCTCTGTTAGCACGGGATTCTTTTTTTCAGAAAAAGACGAAAACCAACGGTAGCACTTAGCTAGATTGGCGGGAAACTAAGGTTCTGTTAAATGTGACACTGAATGGAGATCTCCCTGTTAGTTTTCGCCTTTTTTTCAGAAAGGAATGGCGCCTAAAGATTTGGGGGGAAATTTTCAGACGTTCTGCGATTATATTTGTTTGTTTATTTATTACATTTATATATTAATGCGTTTTGAGTGCAATTCCGCAATAAAAATTCGCCGTCGCAAATCCGCAAGCAGATTCAAGGAGATAATCAACGAGGGTAGACAGAAATCAGGTTTCTGCCAGAGAGTAAAAAGTGTGTAAGAAATGTATGCGAGGTAAATAAGTATTAGGAACCATGATGGAGAGGTGGAGGGCAAATTCATCATAGAGATCAATGGCAAAGGGGACGGAGAGCGAGTGCGGTCTGAGTCTCTCTGACGATCGGTAAAAACTCTCGCGACGTCATCCGCGCGTCACGATTCATTTGCTTTGTATTCTTCGAGGACTTTAACCAATTTGGCGGCAAGAAAAGGGTCATCACGCGCCTGACAATTTGATTGACGGCTCTTCCTAATCTTCCTGCCGGTAGTCGACTAATAATTTGTACTCCGTAGGCCTACACACGTGTACACCAATTGCCTCCGGTTAGCCGTACACTCGCGGATGTATAAGCAGACAGAGAAATAATAAAAAAAGTATGATGGACATTTTTGGGGAGGTATGAAAAATTTAAGGTTTTGGGGTTCGAAAAAGATTTACGTTAATAAATTATTTAGGGCAGATAATTTTAAGCCATTACTATCCCCGTTTTGTTGACTTTTCATTATCTATAAGATTATTAAATTGATTAAAGAAAAGTTAATTAGTTCCGAAATTGAATTTTGCGATTTGAGTGATGATTTTAGATGGACTAAATTGACCGATTATGTAAAAGCTTTTTACTCCCCTTAAATTTTACAGATTTGAAACAAAGTCGAAGAGCGTTTATATATTTTATAGATTTATATGTATGTTTATACATATCATGTATTATTTAAAGTGTACACTTCTTGTCTATTCTTTCAAACAACCACACCTGTTGGAACGGACTGATACAAGGGACTTACTCGGTCCCAGACATGTGTCTGTTTCGCATTGTGGCAGGGACCTTCCACTTCCACGTATAAACAGCTGCCTTTTCATACCATTGCAGGATACGGCCAAATTTTGGTTTAAAATTTTATATATATATATATATATATATATATATATATATATATATATATATATATATATATATATATATATATATATAAAATAGAAAACTCACAAAGTGGCACGTGAGGAAAGCAATAATATGAAAATTAACCCATAGAAAAATGAAAAGATGAATCCAAGCACTTTCGAACTATATTTGCAAGTTCATTTTCAAGGAATGAACTTTCAAATATAGTTTGAAAGTGCTTAGATTCATCTTTTTATTTCCCTGAGGGTTAATTTTCATATATATATATATATATATATATATATATATATATATATATATATATATATATATATATATATATATATATATATATATATATATATATATATATATATATATATATATAAAATTAAATTAATGCAAGAATTTGATGTATAGTACCATAGATTTTCAAGTTGTGGATCGCTAATTACCCAATGGTGTTTTCCTGTCATATGTGTATATATGCATACACTGTGCGCAAAGATTTACAACACACTGTTATAAATGCAAATTTCCATACTTTTAGTTAACGCAGGTTAAGGACATTTACAAGACACGTGGACTTTTTGTACTAAATACATACCGGTCACATTTTTGTGTACATGCCATTTGCACTAATTTCTTCCCATAGATGATGAGTACTTTGTTTGATACGACATCTAGTTTAGCAATCTAGTGGCACAGATGCTCACCGATCTCATTTTGTGGCAGAGCAGAAAATGCGATTTGAAATTCAACTTCTTGGCGCATCGCTATTAATTAATCCCTACCCTTCTTTTTCTTCTGTCATTCAGGTTGATCCTACCCTAGTCCATGATCTCTGTTGGATTACAGGCTTTTCATACTGTCAAATACCCCCTCCCCTCTCCCCGAAATAAACAAAGGGTACTCTCATTCACTCCCACGCCCGGGTATCCCCTGGTGTCCACCAAAGGCCGGAACCTCAGAGTAGCATGGCCTTTAATATTTCCGCTTCTTCCTTGACGCGCGCCCTCCCTTATTTTGCACCCCTCCCAGAGGCGGAAAGGTGACCCTTTTGGTGTCCTTCTCTATAGTATCTTTAAAAAGTTGAAAACTAACGAAGGAATCCTTGCCGCACCTTTGTTGAAGGTTGCTAAAATGGTGGAGTTGGAGAAAAGGGAAATTTGTGGAGTTATCGTAACTCGAGTACGCATCAAAGTACCTGAGTGGTAGGGAAAACAGAGGGCGCGCAACTCTCCAAATATAGCCTTTTGGAGGGATGGGGGGCAAGCTTATTTTATGGATTGTAAGAAAGGAGTTTTGAAACGAACCGTCCTCTGCAACACTTCCTCAATCCATCTCCTTCGAAACGATTGATCTCGTTCAACCACACACAACACTCCGTAGTCATCTCTTTGGCCATGTCCCGAGGTTGACGCCTAAGATTAAGATGGCCACTAAATAGAAGACATTCCATCGCGATCAGTCCCCCTCCCCCCTCCGCCAGACACGAGGAATCCCTGGTTACCTAATCACCGGGCGATGGAGTAATCTCGAGCTGTTATGAAAGCATTGTTTGTCCTCTGCTGTTCCGTGTGGTGGAAGAAGAATGAAGATGTCGGCTGAAAGAGCTTTATTTTATGGAGAAGAGACAGAGGTGGTGGTGCTTATTGTGTGGTCGGGAGGCAGGTTGAGGGAGCTATTGTATGGTGGCGTCTGTTTTGTTAAAGCGCAAAATAGGCCGAGACTTTGCGGCGAGAGGAATCGTTTCGTGCGCATCACACAAACGGTCTCATTTCTGCGACCGCAGTCGTCTCATTGTCACCAGGGGTTCGAACAGAGGCCGGACTCGACGCGATAATGGAAGGGGCTGATCAGATCAGCAGCGCGATGGCTCGACAAAGTACACAACGGGCAGTGCCATTGTCCCGCACGACAACGGCCAATCGAGCGAGGAAAAGATGCAGTTTGCGGAAGGGGGCGTGAATTACGCCCATCTAGAAGCGGACAAACAGCCTAAACTAACTGGGCAGAAAATTTCGTTAAAATTCTTCCCATCAGCAATTTATCCGGATACCCATTGGTCATATGGCTCCAAATCATTAATACAGAATCAATCCTAATCAGTTACATATTCAATTGGCCTCTTACAAAATACCCACACAATTTAGGGATTCCTAAATTGTATACTGCAAGGGTCGAGTGTCTTCCTTCTTGTAGAAAGATCTCACAAACCTAATCGCCTCGAACAAAAGCAGAGGGTAATTTAGGATTTCATCAAGGAATATACTTATTTTTCAACATTCAAAATGAATACTCCGGGTCAGATTCTACACCCCTAATGATAAAGAGGACGCTTTGCATTGATACCAGTTTCTCATCAACCTTGACCTCCCATCCAAGTCTGGGCGCAAGTGCGAACTCAATAGGGTGAGGAAAGCGACCCCACCAAGCTACTTTGGTAGTCTAGTAGATAAAAATGGATTTGTATGGCGACCTTCAGTGCATATGCCCTCACAGATGGTAACCCGAAGAAATATAGACAAGATAAAAATAATAAACCACTTCAGGGTCAATGAAGGAGATCCAACCCAGATCTTAGAGTGCTCAAGATGTTAATCCAGGTTCCCATCGGTGACCCGAAGCTGTGACCGGAAAGAAAAGGTAGTCGTTTCTTGAGGGACTTAACGACTGTTCATATCTATTCAGTCCTGATCTTTGACCTTTACGGTAGAATGTCTTGATCCATGCATCCCTTGTTTTCAGACGTCCAGTCATTCGTACTTATGTTTTTCATAACAAAAGGTCACAACGGCCTCTCATAGGTCATCCACCGACCCCATCTCTCATCAGTCCAACCTCACCCAGCAACAAACTCAAAATCCCCCTCTCCTCCTACCTTTTACAAATTTCACTCATTAAATAATGAGGCTGTAGTAAAGACAGACACACTCCCAATGAGAAAAAAATACACATCTTTACTAGGTTTATTTATGAGTGTTCATATTTATTACAGGGTTAGGGGAGTACTTATCTTTACCAGGTTAGGTTGGCAAAAAAAAAATAAACAACCTATAAATTAAATTTCCAAACACATTGATCAAAATAACTAGGAATGATTACAACAAATGATCCACGTAACTTCTACGTCCCCAAACCTACGTTTTCGGCTGTTTATCCATACTTTGGGCAAATTTAAGGAACGCTTATCTTGGTCAGATTTAGAGTTCATCTTTACCAGGTTAAATACGGATTACTTATCTATACTTTACCAAATATAGGGAGTGTTAAGCCTAACTTGGTCGATTTGAGGGGTGTTTATCTTTACTAGTGGTCGTTGTGGTTACTAATCTTTACCTGAACCAATAATATTTTATCGGTCTTGCAGACCCAAAATCTCTTGATGGTAAGGCTCTTGCCAACTGGGCTCTTCCGAACCAACTTCTTTTTTATACCTTGACCGCAATGACCAAAGGGTATGAGTGAAGGATTTGGGTATCCAATGGAACGAACGTTGCCCTTAATCTTTTAAAAGTCATCTCGCTCAAAGCAATTATTTGAGGGTAACAGAATACAATATGGCCGACTCGAGTGCCCACGAGAGATCTCCCACGCACTCCTTCCATGCTAGTAATGTCGGGTGCGTCTCTCTCTGTACACCAAACATTCACTCCTAAATATTAAAAAAAAGATCAACGGGGATATCTCCAGTGCTTGCTGAAGGGTATAAGTAGTAAGTTAAAATGTGTCCATAATGCATAACTCGAGTGACCAAAGGAGGAAACTACTTGGATCGGGAGGATGCTCAACTCTCCTGAACCTGTCATACCCCCAAAAATTATGCGTACCGTCCGCGGGCGATGGGGCCGATATGGCTCTCGCCCCTCGTCCTCAAAAGAAGGGAAAAAGGAATCGGTTTAACAATCGAGGGAATTTTCGTTCAATGGAGAGATGAATAAATAAAAGGACGTGGGAGAATGCTTTAGGGGCCCTTAAACTGAGATGGTGGGGAGAGTAGAGCATGCAATTAATTAACCTACAAGCGTCTACCAACGTTCGAACTTGAAGGCCGCACTCAGAAGCCATTGGTCGAGGGAGAAAGAGAGAATAATGAAGAGAGAAGTAGAGTAAATTTCAAACCAACCAAACAAGTTTGTAAAAGAACAACAAGATCTTAGGACTGAAAGGGAAAGAAGGTGTTAAGGCCCTTTTCCAAAAGAGATTTTTATCTAGTGCACTGTCCACTCGGTCGGCTATGTTGAGAGTTTGATAAATCGTTGAAAGAGGCTGGCTCAAACCTTGGACCCCTTATTAAACCTACCCCCCCCCCCCAACATTTGGCGCGAGGGAAAGGGGACGTGTGAAGCTTGGCAGGTTCTGGGGATTGAAGCTAGAGATGTTTCTGCTCCGACTTGACCATTCTGTTTGATTCAGCTTTTTTTTACACTCCACCCTGTATTATCCAGACTTGTTCTGTGGGATCCATGTTAGGATTTGGCATAAAAATGCATTTGATACTATTTTTGTTTCTATTTTTGTAGTTTTTAATCTGGAATCATATAGCTTAACCTCCAAGAAGAGGCAACTGTACTTTTATAATTTGATTCTTAGGAAAATTATTAAGATCTTAATAATAAACAAAGCTATTTAAGCCAAGTAGGGAGCCCCGATTTGGGAAATACAAAAATCTTGGATACTACATCTGCTAATTCTTGATTGATTATAAAAATTATGCTACAATTAAAGATACAAAAACTTATTGCACACCATAACATCAGAGATTATGAAGTTGTTATTTTAGGTCTATTTGGAGTTTTCTTGCTGCTTGTCTAACTTTTAAATGTCAGAAACTAGACTAACCACCGTTGGGCGTCACAACATATTTTACACACTGTAAATTAGGCGATTGTTTTGTTTACAGTAGAAAATAGTCTTCCTAAATTAGTAGTTACGACCCTCCTGATCTAAAATGCAAAACCCTATTGAAAATTCACAGCACTTTGATGCGATGAGAAATGAGAACGCGGAGGCTGCCTCTTTTGTATCTCGGGCATTCATTATGCTCTCTACCCGCTCTTGACATCACTCGCACCTGGAGCAAGGAACCCCCCCACACCCCATTTAAAAACCACTTCTTACTACAGGTAGCCCTTGGGGAGAGAAGCTATTTATGGTCGCTTGTCGGGCACGCGGCACTTACCCATATACACTCGTTGCTGGCCTTCAAATGTTGTGGGTGTGGGGTAATGTTATCTTTAACCACATTGAAGGCTACGAATGAGGGATGGAAATGTATAGATGCAACGTGTTTCGTTGTGCAGCAATTAAAACCTCATCCAGGGGTATTCAAGGGTCAAATAACCCACGTTCTCAAACAGACCTAATAATACCTGCTGTAGTAGAGGACAGGGTGCTGATGATACACCCTGAATTTACATATCATTGCACTCTATACATTCACTCCGGCAGAAAGTATTAATAGAAACATTTTAAAAAAAGTGCCGCAATTAGGAGATGAAATTGTATAGAAGAGACACGACCAGAGTAATCGAAAGAGGAGACTACTTTGAAGGCCCAGAAACGCGAGTGCAAAGCCAGGCTCCCTTTCGAGGCCTTTGGGCAACATTCGTTTTTAGATCAAATTTGGCAAAATATTAGAATGTCACCGACTCGGGATTGCGTAGGGAAGTTCCAATCAGTTGGTTTCTCTTAACTATTTTATGAGATAGAATCTAATGGTAGGGGGCAAGGGGGTTATGGCCCCTCCACACTAAGAATAAAAGCTAGGGCCGCTGCGCTTCGGGACAGAAAGTGCGTCGCTTCTCTTGAGGTGAAACAAGTTGTAATAATCATGTCTCGGGTTGCGAGTAAAGACCCACTCAAATCCAATGTTCCGATCAAAGCCCCTCCCCCCTTCCATGTCTTGGGTTGCATTTAAAGAACCGCTCATGTCTTGGGCTGCATTTAAAGAACCCTTCATGTGTTGGGTTGCATTTAAAGAACCCTTCATGTCCTGGGTTGAATTTAAAGAACCCATCATGTCCTGGGTTGCATTTATAGAACCTCTCATGTCATGGGTTGCATTTAAAGAATCCCTTATCTCCTGGGTCGAATTTAAAGAACTACTCATGTCCTGCGTTAAATTTAAAGAACTTATGTCCTGGGTTAAATTTGAAGAACCCCTCATGTCCTGGGTTGAATTAAAAAAAAATCCTCATGTCCTGGGTTGCATTTAAAGAACACCTCATGTCGTTGTTAATCTATTAAAGACCCTTTCATGTCTACGGTTGTGTATGGAAACACAGCGCTGTCACTCTTATCTTTCAGGTGACAAAAGTTAGGGTCGTCCTTCTTCAGGAGTGTTTTTTTGTGTGTGTGAGGGGGGGGGGGGGTTATCTCCAGTAGAGCAGAAGTACGTTCAGAAAAGTTGAGAAAAAGTCGTCGTCTGCAGATATTTTTTTTCACAATTCGTAGCCCTCAGTTGCCTTTTTTATTCATCTGCCCTATAAGAGGGGGATTGAAAGCTGGGTTTAATGTTTGCCTTTTTTATTGAAAATTTCAAGGTTCCCCAAACCGCATAAAAAAATTCACAAGGACAATCACTGGCAAGGTCGAAGACTCTAGGGACCGGGGCGCGTTAGTGGGGTGGGTGTGGAAAGAGGGTAGTACCGTTTCGCCGCCACCCAGTGAGAGCACCCCGTTCCACGTAAGGGGAGTGTGGAATGTAACCTGTTGGGGAGGTTCTTTGACGGAAGACACATTTTGTTTGCCCGAAAGAAAGGTGATGGAAGGGACAGCGGAGTTGTAAAGGATGTGTGTGTAGTGGCGTACGTGGCCGTAACTGTCTGCGCCAATATATCAGAATTGAAGTAATGCCTGATTTGCGGCCGCTCCCTGCGAACAGCGATTTTTTTCTGTTCTCTCTCAAAAAGGGAATCGAACGCAGGACGGCCGGAGGCGTTGAATTAACGAATTGTCCACTAGGCCGGAGAGTTCGATTCGACCTTACCTACTTTACATTGGCAAAAAAACCCCCGCCCTTTCCACTACCTTCAGGGATCTATTTCCCGCTATAAGGAAGCTATGGTCCGCCCGCCCTCGTCAAATTATGGCATGTGTTAACAGAGATAGAGGAAACCGCCCGATTGCCGACACTGATTGCACACATGGCAAGCGCCCATATTCTCAGATTTTACCTCGAATCGTGGCCTCATCCACCACCTTTTCACTCCGTGTAGAAAGCATGTAAGGAGAAGAAGAAAAATAATGAAGGTGCATTAATATAGGAAAAGGAAATGAAAAACGACAAAGAAGAATGCAATTTAAAACATTGTTACCATTAAATATTGGAGTGAGTATGCGTTCTATTTAAGAACGAGTATAAACACAAAGCAGATGACCTTCTAAATATGAACTGTAACCATCTTTGACTAATCCAATGAAGTCATTCTTCTTAATATATCAACAAATTTCGAGGTAGCAAAGTCAAATTCGGGTATGGTAATATGTCACCGAATGGTTCCAGTGTGACCACAAATGTTAAAGCGGCGAAAAAACACCAAGGATTTTTTTGTCAGTATTTGTTTTGTTATACAAACTAACATTTGGATGTCAAAATTCCGCAATGAGTCGTCAGATAACATCATCCCTTCCCTTAACTCCAACTTACAAACACATATCCTTCATTACTACCCATTTCAGTTCAAAACACAACCTCAACACAAATACCTTAATTTGTTTACATATTGTAACGTGTAAACAAAATAAATATTGGATGACAAAAAAGTACAACGAGTTTTCAAAAGCCACCCATCATCTATCATTTTAATCCACAATTCCACATGTACGTCCTTCAAGGAGCGCCAATGCATTCCGGAGCTGCTATTTCATCAATATTGTCGTGCCAAATCCAAGTACAATCACAAAATGTGTTATAACAGTCAATAACAATAAAACTCGGCCATTCATCTATTTATCTACCTTTATCTCAAGGTCATTCAAAATAGCGAAATTGAAAATATCTCGGGGCAAACCCAACATATAGAGTGTATTAATCTTAAAACTATGACCCTCTAACCACCAAAGAAAAACAACAAGGAAATCAAAATACAAACAAGGAAAACCACAAATAAAATGCACGCTCAACCATAAGTATGGGGGGAAGGTTTGCCTCTAGCCAGCCTCCTACAAAGATTGGACTAGTCCACTGTCAGGTGTACACAAACCCACCCCGATTGCAAGGGAAAATAGGTAGAGCCTCCACTCATCCCGATAAAGGGACAGGTAACGTGCGCAAAAATCCCCTCTACAAGAGTAATCAGGACAGTCTGGGAGACTACGCAGTCATGGCAGGAAAGAACTCAATAAACTGGGAGTGGCCTGAAACCTCCCTTCACTCCAAAGAATTGAGAGGGTAGATTCAAGGAAACAGTTATAGTGTGATGACTCGCAACTTTGGATTCCCGTATCTTTTCTAGGCAGCCCAAAGGGGCTGAATTAATTCCTTCCATGTATTCAGTGTGAGGAAGGAAGAAACACTGGTCTGATAGCTAAGTCATTGCGAACTCTTTGGCGCCCTAATAGGCTTGTTCATTCTCCGCGAACCCTACATGCTCAGGAACTCAATAAAAGATAATCTTGATATCCACCAGGTTTGCAGCAACCGTGGCATCACGGAAAGCAGGAACCAGGGAGTGCAGAGGTCTCAATATCCTAAGAACACCCAGGGCGCTTTGTGGATCTCTAAAGTTCACGCTGCGATCTCAGAACCGGGCACGGAGTCTCATCTCCCATACCGAGCGGCGTATTGCGACCAACTCTGTCGTAAAGATATACGAGGCGACTGCTAGAGATCCCGACGAATTCAAATAAGGAAGATACAGCATGCAAGCCGACCTCTTATTCGGATTTGGAGCCATGAGTGTACACTGGCACGGATGGAGAGTTGCACGAAGTGTACTTCCAAAAGGTCGAACGCAATACTCATGGTGCTGTAGAACCTTTGGTTGCAGAGGCGTGGCGACAAATATTCGAAGGCGGCGTTCTAGGGAGAACCAGAAGCACCACTGGCCAGATAACTACGTTGAGCTCCCTAAAGAGTTTCCGACACCTAAACTCGAAAGGTTTAGGGGAATCTTGGAGTCTGTCAGCGGTATAGGTACCCTCCTGATAGGCCAAGGATAAAATGAGAGCTGTTGGCAACTGAGGGAGAGGTCAGTCCCACGCGTACCAAAGCATAATATACTGTGTACAAAGCAAATCGAATGGCATCTTCCTAGAGCCAACCATGAAACTAAATAAGCGACGTGCGTAATGATTCTGTCTCAAAACAGAAACCGGTGTGGTGGATGAGTCCACCTTTCTCTGCTAGTGCGTAAAACTCCCTTCCGTAGTTATCTTTGAGCGAACAAAGGAACGATATAATAACAACGCGGTAGCCCCATTAACGTCCCTAGGGGTGAATGTCTCGGAACGAGGAATGTTCATAGCGCGCGTACAAGAGCCTAAGGCTACGGATATGGGCCATCAAGGTGAGATGTCGTTCAAAAATATGAACAAGGAAACGGTGCGAATCCACCACATCTAGGCGAACCCCGTTTATGAGTAAGTCCTGGTCGGGTGGAATCTTGGATGGCTGCAAAAGTGCACTACCTCAGTCTTTGCGAAATAAAATCGAAGCCGGTGCGTTAAGGTACAGTGAGAGATGTGGTTCAGATCCTGTTGGAGTCGACGCTTCAGAGTTGGCATTTAGGCCGCATAAAAAGATCGTTTACGTAAACGTAGTGGGAATATTTTCCGGTACCACCGAAGTGATACGGTTGATACTCAATGCAAAATGTGTTGCACTCAACACCTGCGGAACGCCCTCTCCCGGCCTTATTGGGCCGGATAGGGTTCCTTCCACCCTTATGCTGTATCGTCGATCTCGCTAAAACTCATTTGAAGATTGGCATACGTCTCTTCGACCACATGGAGTGGAGGATCTCCATGATACCGTATCGCCATGCGGTATCATAGGCCATCTTCTGTATACGTACTTTCTTGGTGTCTGGAATAAGGTATCTTTTTTATTACTCTTCCCTACGGTGCCTCTGGGAGATTAATAAGACAAGACAGTGGGACTTACATCTTTAAGTAGACCTCGAACCCTCTCATCAGATTTTTTTGTTTAGACTATGCCCCCTGGTGCTGCTGCTTTCTTCTGAATCAAAACCTTCTGAATTTCTTATTTATCTATACTGGTGAAGATTGTGCAGGTTGGTCCTAACCTCCGTGGTTAATTCAAAGCTTCAAGCTGTTCTTAAAGTGTTTGTGGAATTCAAACAGAGAGAGATGGTGTGCAAAGTGACTTGGTCATATTAAAATCCATAGCTCCCTTTACTGCTCAGGGTTTGGAATTAACCCGAAGATCCCTTCTGAAAGGGTTGCCTCGCGTGAGGCCAAACTCTGGTGACAAGTCCCCTACACGCTTTACAAAATGGCCGCTATCCAGCATGAGGGCGGATACTGCCAGTACGAAAATAGGACCCGCGACGAGTGTTTTGCGCTCATTTGTGCGCAACCGAGGCTCAGAAACTGATCCAATCGAGATAGAGAGAGAGAGAGAGAGAGAGAGAGAGAGAGAGAGAGAGAGAGAGAGAGAGAGAGAGAGAGAGAGAGAGAGAGAGAGAGAGAGAGAGAGAGAGAGAGAGAGAGAGAGAGAGAGAGAGAGAGAGAGAGAGAGAGAGAGAGAGAGAGAGAGAGAGAGAGAGAGACACGATGCAGCGGGTTCGTGATGACCCCTTGGTGCGCTCGGCTTCAGAGCCTTCGCCCCCCTTTCCTTTCAGGGCGCCAGTCTGGCACCGAGAGAAGGACTCAAAGGCCCCAACAGAGGGAGATTGAAGGAATTAAATAAATTAAGAACCCCCTCTCCCAGAAAATAATGACCTAAAATGGTATCTCTCAAACGAAGAAGCAGAAACTAATGAAGGCATTTCCGCCATGACACTTTTGAAGTGAAAATATGTGAAGAATACATAGACCGAGTAGTCCTAAGTAGAGACTACTTGGATCAATCAGGACTGTGGGGGCGCGTAATTCTCCTGGAACAGTCACACGAATTTAATAATAAGACACCACAAATACTTAGGTGTTTTGTTTTAATTAAGAGAAAGATATCGATATAACCAACGTGGTTATTTTCGCTAAGGGGGAGAAAACGAGAAGAGGGACAGATAAAAGACGAAAATTGGCTTATTTACGCAGAAAATTAAAACCAACGGGGGCAGCCTTGATGTAAAGTTTTTGAATGTTGTAAAGTGGTGAGTTAGGGAAAGTGAAAATGCTTCACTTTGGCTGTTTTATTACCGATTCGCACCCACCTACGGCTCCTGCACTGGGTAACGTTGGGGGTCAAATCATGGGTCCCTCCCTATCTGGGAGTTGACCTAATGGGGACTTCCTTTCAACCAGCAGGGAAAAGAAAAGTTCGCAAAGACGATCAAGATTTAGAACTTGAGCCCCGAGATCTAATTATGAACCCATAGGGAGGGGCAGCTTCAACACAAATAAGGCACCCATTATATCTTCCGCCTTTAGTTCACTCGTGCCGATGGTGACACAGTCAACAAACTTAACATCTCGGGGCAAATGTCTAAAATGTATTAATCTTTTGATCTACCAGTACATAATCGGGTAAATTATTTAGAGTTCGCGAATATTTGCCGGCAAATTCGTTAACTGTTTAATCCTGGTTCGTCACTCCCCCACCACTCGACCTTCCTCCATTCCCATAACTTTCCTAAATGGCGTTTAAACGGGACGCCCGCGTAGAACGGAGGCGGAAAACTCCCGACAAGCAGTTGTTAACTCCTTCAGAGGAGTTCACTCCCTCGTAAGTGCAAATGAGTGAACCCTACTCTGAGGGGAGAGTCAAGGGTTATTGGACTCGACAGCCAACATCTGTACCTAACCGGGGCTGTGGCGAGCACCCTTCAGTCATAATTGCCCTTCAAGATATACGAGCTAGAAGCTGCAGAGGAATGGAGCCATTAGGCGTCCGGCCGCCGCCTCGGCGCACACGAAAACAATAAACATTTTAAGTAAATTTGGAAACTTTTTCATTTTAAATCATCATTTCGAAGCTTCTAAAACGTAATTTAAGCCTACTTTAATAATTTTATTCGACCACGAAATTATATTTAAATATATATGTTTAATCGAAATATTCTCTATTGAATTGTTGTTAACCCAAACAGAAGTTTATTAATATTTCGAATCTTGTAAAGATGAGGCATACCCAATTTTTTTTTACCCTAATATAAACTTAAATTAACCTATTCTAGATTAAGTATTTAGGTTAGGTTCGAAAGAGACTTGGGATGTCTCATCTTTATAAGATCCAATATTGCCATTAACTTTATTAATTGGAAGGATTTTTTTGCAGTTTGATGTCAAATGTACGGACTAACATGACCATTCGAATGGCGAGAGAATTATGTAAACAGAATCCACAGATGCACGTGTATATACACACACCAGTTTTATTACACATCTTTCCTTTGCGGCCGAGAAGTATTTAAATTCTATCTTAAAATTTCATCTCCAAAAAATCTCTCTTTTAACATGTAGATACTAAAGACAAACGAGGGTTAATCTCAGATTTCCCCCGCGAACGAAACCTTCGTCTACACCGAACCACCACCATAATACCACAGTCTACAGCTATTCAAGTCTTTGGAATAATTTTTAAAATTATTCCCCATTCAAATTTGTTATTTTAAGTACTTATGTTCCCCTTTGAACTTGTTCCAGTTCCTTAAGGTCGACAAAATTTGCCACTACCTTTCTCACTCTTCCTATCTAAACACATTATCCCTTTCCCCACTGATAATTTAGCCTCAATTCACCCGTTAGTTGCATTTTTCCACGAAGTCATTTGGGTCTACCCCCTAAAATCAAAAGCGTATATGTAGATAAAATTGTGTGGCTGAATCACACATACGAAGCACCAACTCACCTGTGTTCGGTGGATATGTGCAGTGCTGGGAGTTGGAATAGAAGTCTTGGAGTGAGGCCATGGAGCCATAGCCACCGTGAGGGTACTGCCCCCCCTGTGAGCCTTCCACCGAGCCACTCACATCCATCCTGAAAAGAGAAAGAAATTCACCCAACTGAGACAACCGGCAAAGGGAGAATATTTTCCACGGTAAGAACCAAAGTGGAAATTTCGTGGAAAGATGAGCGAAAAAAGTAATAACGTGAGGCAAGCATAAATGTGTGGAAGAACCATGAGAGAAGAAACATTATGGCTCGGAAGGACGCGCAGCTCTCCGGGAAGCCTATTTCGCGACCAAGGTGAATTCCCTGAGAACCGAAGAATTCGAGCTGAAACGGTCCATGAATTTCATGCCGCTTTCGAAAGAAAATATATAATCCAATGGGATAACCGAAGTTGGAAATTAGAAACTTAAGAAAATTCACCAACAGGAACAGTGAAAAACAAGAACTGAAATGCCAATAAGTGTATCGACTTGGCTCCCTGTAGAGAACAGGCGCTAAACAATCATCGGTATCATACGGGCCTTAAGGAAATACCCCAAATCATCTCCCACCCTGGAGGAAAAAGAAGGAAAAATTGTATTTGTTAAGGATGATATTTCAGGGCTAACGAAAGCATGCATGTCTATCAGGTACCTTTGGGCAAGGAAGGTGGCGCATATTTCAGGGCAGAGATCTCCTGAATAAAAAAAATCGGATCTGCCCTTGCGCTTGTAACGGAAGGGAAAATTTGGCGGAGATAAAGATTATAGATGTTATTTCAAAGGGACATTTTTTTTAATGAGATAATTTGTTAAGAGTTGAAGAAATCGCCCAAGGATTTGATTAAAAGGATGAAAAGACATTTTAAAGGAGCTCACCGCGCATTTAAACTCAACAAAGCTCTCCTCCGCAAATTAGAGAACTTACAATTACGGGCAAATAATGGAGCAGCACTTACAATCGTTGATTTTAATAAATGTCGCTTGCAAGCATGGATTTTATTATATATATATATATATATATATATATATATATATATATATATATATATATATATATATATATATATATATATAATTGCAATTGCGCAATCCTAATTATGCGGTTAAGAAGGCAATGTTGTTGCTACCTAAGCGTTTCATCAAGGTCTCGGAAGAAACTTTTCTCACATTCGGGAGAAGATAACCCATAAGTCACCCTTCTAAGACAAAAAGAAATTTGTCTCTCAATCAGCTATTTTAATTGCTCTCCCTGCTTTCAAAAAGAATGGAAATTTGTACACATATATATTTGTGCAGAAAATGTCGGGGAGAAGGGGGGTGAATACAACATTAAATTACTCTAAATTCTCGTTTCATCTTTCTTGTGGGACATTTTTGACTAAGGCAGAGGGAGAACCTAATGTTTCAAATCACGTATATTTACAAAATTCGTGCACTTGTTCGCAAAAGATGGGGTTGTCGTTCTACAGCTTCTAAATAGAGGATCAAAAGTGTTTGACATTTAGTGCCTCTCCGCCTCCATCAATGTGCCGTCGGTTTCTTTACTTGACGCAGCGCTCCCCCCCTCTTCGGTCCACCAGTAAGCGGAGAAACTTGGGTTTTCGCTTTCGGCTTCACTTCATTCGAGATACGCAGCTGCAGGGCGAGGGGCAATCCCCCATCCCCTCGGATCCATTCGATCAACACCAGTTAGATCGGCTAGCATCTAACCGCTCTTCGAGGATTTCGAGTTTGTTCTCTTGAAACTGATTCGTGCGGCAGGAGAAGCCTAACTCCTAGCGATGCCGAAATTCCTCGTACTGAGCTTGAATTAGTGCCTAACTCCTAGCGATGCCGAAATTCCTCGTACTGAGCTTGAATTAGTGCCTAGCCATCCGCTAACCCGTTTGAGAGGGGTTCGCTTCCGATCGCCTATGTGGGATATCCAAACGCGGCGGGTAGCACACAGGGCGCGAAGGGCCCATTGTTAACACACATTTGTTCATGTAGATATTATGTACATGCGTATATCAATATGTACACGCGTATATTAGCGTATGTGGGATTGTTTTATTAGGCGCCGAAATGCAAGATTTTAGCGGACTCTACGGAACTAAAGCGAATATTTAAGAGAGCGAAGTGAAATTATTAACAAACGGTTAGTTAACTTACCTTTAATAAAAGACTGAGGTAATAGTTGTTGAAGGATGGGTTATTTGCCGTAAAATTCAAGGAAAATGGAACGCAATGGTAAACAAATCTGAACGAAATAGCTACTAGTCATTGGACACAAACTCGTACCTTTTTAGCCCATCGAGTAATTAAGGAGTAGCACGAAATATGTGAGGGATTTTTTTAAGTTTGTACAACAGGAAAGTTCAATTCTCAAGTTCAGCAGACAACAAATAAAGGAGTCAAAACACTTCATATGTATTCAATACACTTTCTGATTTTCTACTAACAATTTAGTTACTTTCCTTCCCTCTCTTTGTAGTAAATAAGCCACGCCCATTTAACGAACTGGCCAATCAACAGTCGAATAAAAACGTGCTTGTCTTAGATTAAACTGTAATATTAACGTTCTTTGGGAGGCATATGTAATATTCATTAATTATCAGTACATATAATGAAAGTCAACGCATATTTTTCGGTGAGTTTTATTGGTTAGATGTTTTGTTTTGTCACTTCTAATTCCTAATTTAATTTCTTTCCCTGGAAGTTAGAGAAGCAAGTATTGAAGGAGCACCGCCCTTAAAACTTGGCTCCACCCACTAATAAATATAGTGCTGCCCTCTCGTGTTCCGAGCGTTGCTACGGGCTTTGCAGCTGAAAAATGTGCACAGCTTCTCATGGGTCAATTTTGCTTTGTTCAGCGCAGTAGAGAGTAATTAGTACGCATAATATTATATGAAATATGAAGCATATGTTGAAACGGAAAACACGACTTTGTAATTTAGAGGAATTAAAAAAAGATGGAATATTGTGAATGCGATCGATATTATAGGATCTCCTTAGAAAAAAAAAAAAAAAAAAAAAAAATATATATATATATATATATATATATATATATATATATAAATAACGTAGTGATTGTAAACTTAATTATAAAGATGAATAATATATTACAGGGTTTATCACCACCTTGTTCTCTGTTTTCCATATTGTTCCGGTCGTTGCACCGAGTTTTGTGGGCTCAGTCCATTCTTGTCCGACCCCCCCTTCCCCCGCAACTCTTCTCTTCCTTGCCACCTGATATAAGTCGAAAGAAGGAGGCAAGGAGGGATTCAGAGCCAGTGCATGAAGGTGGCTGATTTCCTGTAATATTTTTGGCTGCAATGTGGAGTTGAATGGAAGATGGTGCATTCGTGGATATCATTATTAAAGGATGCGAGAATGGAGCTTGGATCTTTGATGCAACACAGACGGATTGGTCCATTGGATGGTGCACCAACATCCCCACAACTATTATCCTCCCTCAAAAGGGAAGAATATTTCCTTACCAATCCCCTAAAGGAGTTAGTTGTTTGTGTTCCAGTTTCTACCCCACATTCGCACCACCTGAGGTAAGGTATCTCAGTGGGGCATGACAGCCAGACGTAAATCGAACCCCTTTCCGATGGCTCGCTAGAACCTTGTGGCTGAAATTATCACCCAACGTTTTCACCCGGCAGATCCTGACCCTCAACAGGAAGATAAATTAGGTTGTGACGCAATCAAAAGCGCGAGGAAGTGGCGGGACAGTTCGGATCTTGCTTCCTGATCTCTTCCGATTGCGTCCAAACAGAACCAGGTCTTGTGGCCCCTCCCCTTTTGTGGTTATTTTAACCCCCACCCTCTTCTCTTTTAAGGGTGGATCTTATGGTTACTAATTTACTAGAGATATAGACATAATAGAAGAAGTTCAGCGTCGCTATAAGAAGATGATATGGGGAATGGAACGTCATAGCTACGAAGAGGCTTTTGAGAACTCAATCAATCTCTTTTCCTTGAGGAAAAGGGGGGCAATGGGCGGTGACGGCGGCGAACAGAAACTTGTATTTAATTGAATAAAACATCACAAAAAGATGAAAAAGTGGAAATTCGAATGATCGAAGGAAATATTTGCCTTGATCAACCGCTTCGTTCAAGTCTGGAATAATCATCGACACCAAGAAGTTGTGAAATTATAAAAACAAATTTGATAAATTAAAAAAAAAAATTCAAAATATTAGATAATATAAAAGAAATGGAACAAAAATGTTAAAATAAATAGCACTCTTCTTAATGGGCCTACCATGTAGGTACTAATAAAATGTTTGTTTATATAGCAATGGTTACCTGCATTCATAGGAAATGCCTTGGGGATGTACCACTCTTTCACACCAACTGACTCCCTCCACTACGTCCATATGTTAAGGAGCCTTTAAAAATGAAACCTTCGTACCCTTCACTTGGGCCGTCGCTTTACACGAGTCTTGTTCCCTTACTGATGGGCGCACGTTAAATATGGGTGATAATTGCACCATGACGGACAATTAGAGAGGAGATATTGGGGCGGCGGTCACTAGGAAGGGCACCGGATAAGATAAGAGAGATGCAGCGTTGGCTGCCTTATATCAGAATAACGAATGTTTGCATGAATGAATCTATTAGGAAAGTGGTGAAATGTGCCGAAGAAATATTGCTGAAGATCCTTTACTGGTATTGGGGCCGGGAGGGGGCGATCTTCAAACTGTCATCTCACAAAATCTTCACTGCTCGAATTTGTTCTTTTCGTTTCAGTTTCCTCTTGTCTTTGCTCCATTTGTTCTTTTCGTTTCAGTTTCCTCTTGTCTGTGCTCCATTTGTTCTCTTCGTTTCAGTTACCTCTTGTCTGTGCTCCATTTGTTCTCTTCGTTTCAGTTTTCTCTTGTCTGTGTTTCATTTGTTCTATTCGTTTCAGTTTCCTCTTGTCTGTGCTCCATTTGTTCTCTTCGTTTCAGTTTCCTCTTGTCTGTGCCCCATTTGTTCTCTTAGTTTCAGTTTCTTCTTGTCTGTGCTCTATTTGTTTTCTTCGTTTCAGTTTCCTCTTGTCTGTGCTCCATTTGTTTTCTTCGTTTCAGTTTCCTCTTGTATGTGCTCCATTTGTTCTCTTCGTTTCAGTTTCCTCTTGTCTGTGCTCTATTTGTTCTCTTCGTTTCAGTTTCCTCTTGTCTGTGCCCCATTTGTTCTCTTAGTTTCAGTTTCTTCTTGTCTGTGCTCCATTTGTTTTCTTCGTTTCAGTTTCCTCTTGTCTGTGCTCCATTTGTTTTCTTCGTTTCAGTTTCCTCTTGTCTGTGCCCCATTTGTTCTCTTCGTTTCAGTTTCCTCATGCCTGTGCTCCCTTTGTTCTCTTCGTTTCAGTTTCCTCTTGTCTGTACTCCATTTGATCTCTTCGTTTCAGTTTCCTCTTGTCTGTGCTCCATTTGTTCTCATTCGTTTCAGTTTCCTCTTGTCTGTGTTTCATTTGTTCTCTTCGTTTCAGTTTCCTCTTGTCTGTGTTCCATTTGTTCTCTTCGTTTCAGTTTCCTCTTGTCTGTGTTTCATTTGTTCTCAGAGGTTTCAGTTTCCTCATGTCTGTGCTCCATTTGTTTTCTTCCTTTCAGTTTCCTCTTGTCTGTGCTCCCTTTGTTCTCTTCTTTTCAGTTTCCTTTTGTCTGTGCTCCATTTGTTTTCTTTGTTTCAGTTTCCTCTTGTCTGTGCTCCATTTGTTCTCTTTCGTTTCAGTTTCCTCTTGTCTGTGCTCCATTTGTTTTCTTCGTTTCAGTTTCCTCTTGTCTGTGCTCCATTTGTTTTCTTCGTTTCAGTTTCCTCTTGTCTGTGCCCCATTTGTTTTCTTCGTTTCAGTTTCCTCTTGTCTGCGCTCCATTTGTTCTCTTTCGTTTCAGTTTCCTTTTGTCTGTGCTCCATTTGTTTTCTTCGTTTCACTTTCCTCTTGTCTGTGCCCCATTTGTTTTCTTCGTTTCAGTTTCCTCTTGTCTGTGCTCCATTTGTTTTCTTCGTTTCAGTTTCCTCTTGTCTGTGCTCCATTTGTTCTCTTCGTTTCAGTTTCCTCATGCCTGTGCTCCCTTTGTTCTCTTCGTTTCAGTTTCCTCTTGTCTGTACTCCATTTGATCTCTTCGTTTCAGTTTCCTCTTGTCTGTGCTCCATTTGTTCTCTTCGTTTCAGTTTCCTCATGCCTGTGCTCCCTTTGTTCTCTTCGTTTCAGTTTCCTCTTGTCTGTACTCCATTTGATCTCTTCGTTTCAGTTTCCTCTTGTCTGTGCTCCATTTGTTCTCATTCGTTTCAGTTTCCTCTTGTCTGTGTTTCATTTGTTCTCTTCGTTTCAGTTTCCTCTTGTCTGTGCCCCATTTGTTCTCTTCGTTTCAGTTTCCTCATGCCTGTGCTCCCTTTGTTCTCTTCGTTTCAGTTTCCTCTTGTCTGTACTCCATTTGATCTCTTCGTTTCAGTTTCCTCTTGTCTGTGCTCCATTTGTTCTCATTCGTTTCAGTTTCCTCTTGTCTGTGCTCCATTTGTTTTCTTCGTTTCAGTTTCCTCTTGTCTGTGCCCCATTTGTTCTCTTCGTTTCAGTTTCCTCATGCCTGTGCTCCCTTTGTTCTCTTCGTTTCAGTTTCCTCTTGTCTGTACTCCATTTGATCTCTTCGTTTCAGTTTCCTCTTGTCTGTGCTCCATTTGTTCTCATTCGTTTCAGTTTCCTCTTGTCTGTGTTTCATTTGTTCTCTTCGTTTCAGTTTCCTCTTGTCTGTGTTCCATTTGTTCTCTTCGTTTCAGTTTCCTCTTGTCTGTGTTTCATTTGTTCTCAGAGGTTTCAGTTTCCTCATGTCTGTGCTCCATTTGTTTTCTTCCTTTCAGTTTCCTCTTGTCTGTGCTCCCTTTGTTCTCTTCTTTTCAGTTTCCTTTTGTCTGTGCTCCATTTGTTTTCTTTGTTTCAGTTTCCTCTTGTCTGTGCTCCATTTGTTCTCTTTCGTTTCAGTTTCCTCTTGTCTGTGCTCCATTTGTTTTCTTCGTTTCAGTTTCCTCTTGTCTGTGCTCCATTTGTTTTCTTCGTTTCAGTTTCCTCTTGTCTGTGCCCCATTTGTTTTCTTCGTTTCAGTTTCCTCTTGTCTGCGCTCCATTTGTTCTCTTTCGTTTCAGTTTCCTTTTGTCTGTGCTCCATTTGTTTTCTTCGTTTCAGTTTCCTCTTGTCTGTGCCCCATTTGTTCTCTTAGTTTCAGTTTCTTCTTGTCTGTGCTCCATTTGTTTTCTTCGTTTTAGTTTCCTCTTGTCTGTGCTCCATTTGTTCTCTTCGTTTCAGTTTTCTCTTGTCTGTGTTTCATTTGTTCTATTCGTTTCACTTTCCTCTTGTCTGTGCCCCATTTGTTCTTTTCGTTTCAGTTTCCTCTTGTCTGTGCTCCATTTGTTCTCTTTCGTTTCAGTTTCCTCTTGTATGTGCTCCATTTGTTTTCTTCGTTTCAGTTTCCTCTTGTCTGTGTTTCATTTGTTCTATTCGTTTCAGTTTCCTCTTGTCTGTGCTCCATTTGTTCTCTTTCGTTTCACTTTCCTCTTTTCTGTGCTCCATTTGTTTTCTTCGTTTCAGTTTCCTCTTGTCTGTGTTTCATTTGTTTTCTTTCGTTTCAGTTTCCTCTTGTCTGTGCTCCATTTGTTCTCTTTCGTTTCAGTTTCCTCTTGTCTGTGCTCCATTTGTTTTCTTCGTTTCAGTTTCCTCTTGTATGTGGCCCCATTTGTTCTCTTCGTTTCAGTTTCCTCTTGTATGTGCTCCATTTGTTCTATTCGTTTGTATGATTTCCTTTTCTCCTCTTTATTCTCGTTCGATTTATTTCAATTTATTCATTTTATTTTTCTGCAAAGATGCAATTAGGATATGCCGTTATAATGGCAATCACTCCTCCCCATTCATTCTGCATGGGGGCAGGAGGACGCCCTTCAGCACAGCCAGCAAGTGGCCGCATCCAATAGACTATTCTAACAGGCCCCCTCCTTGATTGGTGTGGGTGGGAAGCGGGTCCCCCAGCCCGGACGATGCGAAATGAAGGGGGAGGATAGATTGCTCTTATAACCGCAATCATTTTATCGTTCTATTATTTTTATATTTCTTGATATTTCTATTTGTTTTTTTCATGTATTTGCTTCCATTTGTCTGCGATTTCATTGCCCATTTCTTTTTATTCTTAGATTTACTACTATTTGTTTCTTTATCTGGTTCTTTTCCTATTATCTTATATTTCATTGCCTATTTCTTCTTCTCCTATTCGTTTGGTTCTTTTCCATTTATCTTATATGTTATTCCCTATTTCTTGTTGTACATCTATTTGTTTTCATTTGTACAATCTATGATTTTTTTCATTTCATCTTCTATTTCATTCCACATTTCTTGCTCTTCTATTTGTTTCGATTTGTTTGTTTTGGTTCTTTTCATTTTATCTTCTAGTTCCTTGCCTATTTCTTGTTATTTTTCTATTTGATTCGATTTCTTCCTTGTCTGGTTCTTTTCCTTTCATTTTCTATTTCATTGACAATTTTTTTATTCTTACATTTATTTCCATTTATTCTTTTCATTTCATCTTCTATTTCATCGCGCATTTCTTCTTCCTCTATCTATTTTTTTCCTTACATCTTCTAGTTCATTGCCTACTTATTTTTATTCTATTTGTTTCAATTTGTCCTTTGTTTGGTTCCTTTTCCAATTATCCTCTATGTCATTGCCCATTTCTTTTTATTCTTAGACCTATTTATACTTGTTTCCTTGTCTTGTTCTTTTCATTTCATCTTCTGGTTCTGCATCTATTTGTTTCCATTTGTTCATGATTTCATTCTTTTCATTTCATCTTCTATTTCATTCCACATTTATTGTTCTTCTTCTCCTTGATTCGATTTCTTCTTTACCTGGTTCTTTTCCTTCTTTCTTTTTTTCATTCCAATTTTTTGTTCTTCTTCTATTTGTGTCCATTTATTTAGAAAATTTATTGGACTGCTCTCTTTTTAATTGGGCTCTTCCGTCGGTCTGAACTTAAATTGTTACTCTAAACCTCGCCCCCCTTACGGAAAAGAAAACAGAGGCCACTCAGGCTGCTGTCACATCTACAAGAGAACAGGTCTCCAATCAGTTTGTATCTTAGTTAATGCACATTAGATGGTAGCGTTACAGGCACTGTAAATCGAACGTGTTTAGCTGAACGGAGTTAATGTCTCTATAACGTCCAAACCAACATTTTCAAATCAATTACTGGAACTGAGGTACGGAATCCGTGGAGATTTTGTGTGGCACATGACTTTTTAAGCTAGTGCACACTATCTAGACTGCACGTTGTTGGGCCTCCATGGCAAGCCAAAATTAGTGTTTCTTTATTAATCTATGCGTTGCTTGGCCGCCATGATGGGAAACATCAAACTATGCCTACAGATGGAATAGCCAAAACATGCTGGGGCAATGGGTCTTGGGTAAGGGAGAGAGGTCGTGGGTAAGTAAACACGGGTATGCGAGACCGAACAGTGCGAAACAGCGGAATATTGAACCGGCAGCAGGACAGAGACATATTTTTGGAGCAAAGTGGGTACAGGTTTTAGTAAACTAGCAGTAGAATTGACTCAAATGAAAATTTTGGTTTGGACGAAGTTTCTTGCGGCCCATGTTGAATTCGGTGCCATCCTTTTTTTCCTCTGCAATGGACAGTAAGTCAAATGCATCTACTGCTACAGCGTTTACATTGCGAAACAGGCAATCGGGACAACATTGATGTCTCCACACAAGTATATGCAAGGTTTTACATATACGGTGATTGTAGACCAGTTTCGCGCTGCCGTTCTATCTTTGCTCTTTTAGGTGATAGAAATGCAGAAAACAGATCTTTGTAGTGCACAACCAGGGTGACGTTGTGGCCCTCAATTAGGTGTTATGTCAGCGTATCATGGTATCATGCGGTGACAGAAACTGGATATACCCAAGTAACACCTAAGGTTTTTGCCGGGGTAGGGAGTGGTAAAGATATTCGCTGCAGTTCTTCGATCTTTTCGTACTGGAAGAAAATTCCTTCTGGTGTGATTTGTGTTCCAGGAAAAGTAACTGGTTTAAAAAATTCACACCTGTACAATGAGATGCACAAATTATGGTCATGGAAGCGTTTAAGAACGATTTCGAGGTCTTTGACGTGTTGCTCGACAGACGAGGAAAGCTTTAAAAACTCAAGGTAGGTGACTATACACTTTAAGTCTCAAAACACATAGTCGCCATAAAACTGGAACTTGGAAGGGATATTTCGTATGCCAATTGTCATATATAAGTATTCAAAAGTACTGAAAGATGTCACAACGGCAGTTTTTCGACATCCTTCGTGGCTACTAGAATTTGGTTATACGCGTGCAAAAAATCGATCTTACTAAAATAATACTTTCACCCTGTGGATGTTGGTAGAGAAATGTTGAATTCATAGGTGCTAATACTGATCGGTGATTGAGTCGAGAGATTAATTTCAATGCAGGGAATTCTTCACAAACGTGAAATTTGTCTGGGGTCATTTTGGCTCTAAATGGATAGAAACCCAAGCCGATTGGGATGTCGGCACGACATTACCACGTAGAAGACTTTTAAAGAATTTCTTTGTTGATTGGAGTTTGTCATGAAAGAGAGGTCGTGGGCGATCAAAGACTGGTATGCGATGCCGAAGAGTGCGAAATAGAGTCGGCGAAATATTTACTAAGTAACATGAGAGAGAGCTCTATTTTCTGCGCAACTTGGGGACAGGTTCTGGTAAGATAGTAGTAAAATTGCCTACTAAAGATAGTAAATTGCAGGTCATGGATTTTAAGAAGAGTTTCTCGCTCCAGTAAGCAGTTGGTATTGCAATCCAGAGAGAGTTTATCTGATGAAAAGAAATAGAAACCTAACAAAGGCGTAGTAACGTCGGCGACGACAAAGGTCCATGTAAAAGTTCGAGCAAACGGTGAATTCCTAGGTCCAGCCTCACCAAAGTAAACGCGGACAGAGTTACCAGAAGCTGTAGTAATTCACTAAGCGAAGTAAACAATGGACTGAATGTACATTAAGTATACCAAGGGGAGGGGAAATCAGAGACATGCATTTCCCGGACTCTAAAAGTTAGTTTATAGCAAAAGAGCCCACAGAAGTGGTGACGAAATGTAAGTTTTGCAAGTCATGGTTCGCGCACTAGTTTAAATCATTGGATCCCGCAGGAGACGAAGGGAAAGACAGCCTGGAAATAGATATAAGTTGGAGGATGTTGTGTTTATTTGGCTAAACGCACCACTACCTGCAGGGTGACCATCAGGCTCAAACCAAAGATGAGACCGCTACACTTTGGCGAGCGGAAAAGAGTGAAATGGATGAATGTGCCACTGAATCGGATGCTGGGGGCTAGGGACTTCAGAGGAAGACGATCTGGCCCGTTGAATGAACGTCAGTGTTGATGATAATCGGTTTCCTGGTGCGACAGCTAGACACTGTGTCTGTACAAAAGCAACAAACCCACCTGTTAATTCTCACAACTGAGTAAGGTTTAAGTTAAATGAGGTGTTACGACCGAAGCGAGAGCAGTGGGCAGTAATTGCAGAAGCCTGTGTCATAACAAATTTTCTCTCACTCCGACCTTAGCAGCAGTCTATTGAATTTCTTGGGGTACCCAGAGAGGCGACCGATCATTATCGTAGAAAATAAGAATTTGTAAAAAAAATCGGGATTAGTTTGTTTAAACAGGACCAGGACTTCTTGACTTCTTGTTTGAGGTCAGTAAATGAGTGTGCAGTTCTGCACAAAGAAGGGAGCTGAGTAACGGTGTTCGGTGGAAGCGTTGATAGCGCATGTTAGAATATTGCCTGCTCCGATGCTATCCTTGCCAACTGTAACTTAGTATCAAGGCTATCGAAGTAGGGTGGTGTTGAACACTCGTTGAACACTGGCGGCTTTACCGCCAAGTGATGGGTTGTTGCAAAGTAAAGTAGGCCAGTAGGAAACGTGAACGGAACATATGAATGTGAAGAGGTGTCTCAGTCTCGTCCTAACATCAACTTGGATTAAAGAAAGTGGTGGTGATGGGGGAAATTCCTTGAGACAGGATAAAAGGCCAAACTATAGTCCGGTAGAAGGACTTAGGCCGTGGCTAGACATTTATGGATCCTGTTGGGAAGGTCCACGGAGGCTGAGCGACGATAATTACTGGCGTCCTGTAGGACTTACGCCGTAATTAGACTGTTACCACGTAAGCTACATGCTCATATATGCATAAATAAAAATAACTTTATATTATTAACCTAATATTTTGTCGGTAACTAAAATAAATTGAAATTTTAATCTGACAATGGACTTATTCATTTCTCTAGTTATTTATATTTATTTAGTAATTTTGAATATGATGTGCACAACAGTTTTAGGCTATGATTAGGCTTCCTAATCCTTTCATACTTCTTCATATCGTTGTAATAGTGTCCTAGGAGTAATATATTGATGGCCGAGAGGGTGTCTCACCCATTATAAAGTTACAAAAAGTCAATATTTCACCCTGATTCTGCAAAGCAAGAATTCTTTAACGACGCCATCTTTAATTGCCATGAAATGACCTAAGTTACGCTCGCTTGTTTGAAGATAGCAAACCAAGGGAGTTTGTTTTTAAGATTTAACATTAGTTAATTTTCATTTTTTTTAGCCACGATGTTGAAAGTTGGGGTAATAGATTATTAAACATGTTTAGTTTTGGTAGCTCTACCGTTTAACGACCAAAAAATCCCCAACGGGTGCAAGCGTTTTCTCGATTTTTTCACGCCAAAAACGTCGAAAAGAACACTGATTTCATCATGTCATCTCTTACTCGTACTACTATGCTAAACCAATTAAAGTGGGAGCTCTGCCCCCTCCCCCTTTATATTCCCGAATTGGAGAACAAGAATTGTTGGCATTAATCTGTAGAATTACCAAACCAAAACATGTTTAAATAACCTATTACCACTAACTTTCTACATCTTGGCTCGGAAAATATTCCTTTTAAGTGTTAATAACTCGGAAAGCTTTGCTTTCCGCGCTGAATAAATAGCAACAGTCAATTCAGATAAACTCACAAAATAGATTGAAAGTAAAATTTCGGCAAAAAGGGAGTAGTTAATCTATAGAATTATCTTCCTAACAAAACAACGAACCTAATGTTGAAACACCAATCTTGACACACGGTTTCCATAATGAAAATGGTGTTGTGTGTGAGTAAATAAAAGGGGGAAAAATGCCATACAAATCGTGTTACTTTAAAAGGGGTGAAGAAGTCCCTAAACTAGAGTAAAAAACCAGTTTATTTTGTAGGCCAATTGACTTCGCCCTAGTATGCTAAACCAGTCTAAACATAATTATATAAAAAAATAACTAATATTAACCTTCAAAACCTTGGTTCTCTATCTTGAAACAAGCCACCATAACTCGTCTCATGGCATTTAAAGATGGCGTTGCAACAAATAAACACTGTAATTTGTATAAACAGTCGTTATAATTAAGAAAATGCAAATAACTTATAATCAGTAGGTAAAAATAACAAAACCAAATTAAACTTCTAAACATCAAATAACTCAGTTATGAAAATAATAAAAACAAAACCGAACCGTAAAGAATCGTCACTTGGCCAGGTCGAAGAATTCTCGCGTCTCGAAATCAAGTTGAAATATATAATTTTTGTTATTGTGCGCAAAGTGATACACTCTCTCTCACATCATAATATTACTCCTTGGTCCCTATTACCACGCTTTACACTCTCCGTGACATCAAAATAGTTCTCCTTGTCACTATTACAACGAAATACACCCTCTTTGACATCAAAATAGTACTCCTTGTTCACTATTACAATGCTATACACCCTCTCTGACATCAAAATAGTTCTCCTTGGTCACTATTGCAACGCTATCCACCCTCTCTAACATCAAAATAGTACTCTTTGGTCACTATTTCAACGCTATACACCCTCTCTGACATCAAAATAGTACTCTTTGATCACTATTTCAACGCTATACACCATCTTTGACATAAAAATAGTACTCCTTGTTCACTATTACAACGTTATGAAGTATGGCATGATTTAGTAGCCTCAAACGCTTGCGCCCGTCTCATTCTAATTTACCATAATTTATCAATGAATTTATTATTTATTTATTATTACTCATTTCGGTTATACTTTCCGGACGCCAAAGTGAATGTAAAAATATTAAATGGGATTTTTACGTGACTCTCTAAGTTACTATGTCGGTCCGTAGGTCAATCGGTCGGATGGTAACCAGTTTACTTTTCAATGAGTTTTTTGGCAATAACATCGTAACTATCTGCCGATTCTAACGAAATTTGAAACCCATATGTCGTTTTACATTCTCTTCCGAATAATGTGATTGCCAAACTCCTCCCAAGGTAAGTCCGGGAATTATTGAAAGTTTTGAAGGTCATAAGTCAGAATAATCGAGAGCACATGACTTAGGTCTCTTAAGTAAATGACCAAATACAAATAAAAACCTTTTGATGGTAAACTTAATCGAAACCACAACTATTCGACGCCGGGTCTTTGACAGGTCTAAAAGTGAATGCAGATAAAAGTTAGGTAGTGGTATTCTGAGGGGGGGGGGGGGACAGGTGCGATACTTGGGTCCCCATTGTCGCCCCCTAACCGGTGTAGTGTCTTGAGTATCTAGGATACGATCGTCAACGGATGATGAAATTGTGCCAAAAGATTAGGGCTGGAGTGTAGAATGTGAATGGAAGATGCATAAGAGTATGGCGGCACCAACGTTGATGTGTCGGATAGAGTAACAAGTAAAAAGGAGTAACAAGGAAAGGAAGTACCCTAGGAGATCTTACGGTCCATTCAAAGAGGGTACCTTTGGACTAGCAATCGAGCAGGCTCATGGCTGCTCAATTATTTTGCGTCCCTAAACGGCCACTTTTCAAGACTTTGTCTAGTCTTGACATGAACTGGTCAACAGATTCACTGTTGAAAACTTCCACTGGAAGTGCGTTCCACTTACCGCAGATACTGTAGGTGAAAAAATTTCCACACAGATTGCGGTTGTAACGCTTCAGTTCAAGTTTGAAGCCGTGATTGCGCGTTCTGTTCTCACACAGTGTGAAAATATCCCGGTAGTCAACATTGTCGAACCCTCGAAGTATTTTTAAAACTTCGATGAGCTGACCACGCAGTCTACGGGTTTCCAGCGAGAACAGATCTAATTCCCTTAGTCTATCTTCATAACTTTTATGTCTGATAAAAAGAATCAGTTTGGTTGCCCTGGCTTGTACGCGTTCCAACCTTGCGATATCCTTTGGAAACGAAGGACTCCAAAATTGTACGGCATACTCCAGGTGCGGCGCAACAAGGGAGTTGTACAGACAAAGTACTATCTCCTTGTTACGGTATCCAAACTGGCGTTTTATGTATCCTAACATCCTTTGGGCTTTCTTCTCTGCCTCGATGCACTGTTTCGAGAACTTGAGGGCGCTAGTAATAGTTACACCCAAGTCCTTCTTAGTGTCACTCGATTCAAGAGCAGTGCCCTTAAGGATATACTGAGATTGGGGGTTTCTGTGGCCGATATGCATCACTTTGCATTTGTTTACGTTAAAAGGCATTTGCCACGTGTCCGACGACTCCCCAATCTTCCCAAGAACTTCCTGCAGGCGGGCAGTATTTCCTTTCTTTGCAATGTTCATACCAAGCTTGGTATCATCGGAAAATCTGGAAATCTTAGCAACCAAGTCTCCGTCCATGTCGTTGACGTAGATGATGAATAATAGTGGTCCCAGGACAGAACCTTGAGGCACCCCGCTAGTAACGGGCACCCACTCAGAAGCCTGTACATTCACCACCACCCGTTGCAGTCTTCCACTTAGCCAGTTCTCGATCCAGCCGGCTACTTTTCCGTCTATGCCCAGCGCTTGAACTTTCCGGAGAAGGGGGTGGTGTGGTACCTTATTAAAGGCTTTCTGAAAGTCTAAGTACACCACATCTACCGCCTTGTCCCGATCGTGCTCACTGAACACGAAGTGGAAGAATTACACAAGGTTCGTCAGGCATGACCGTTGCCTTGGAAGCCGTGCTGGGAACTCCTCAGTAGCAGGTTTGACTCTAAATACGACGTCATTTTGTCCACAATCATGCTTTCCATGAGTTTACCGACTATCGAAGTCAGCTGATAGGTCGGTAGTTTGACGGTTGGCTACGGTCTCCTTTCTTGAAGATAGGAGTCACCTCCGCCTCACGCCAGTCTCTAGGAACGCATTTGGTCCGGATTGACATGTTGAAGATTGCGCTTAGGTGTCGTGACACTTGATCGCGCACTTCTTTCAACACTTTAGGTAGAAAGCCATCCGGGCCAGGTGACTTATTCGTCTTTAGGTCAGTGATCTTTTTGTTTATTTCTCCTTTGGTGAAGTCCATTGCCTCCAGCTTTTCCCCCAAGTAGGAATTCATTGGCTGGGGGATAGGACCACACTCTTCAGTAAACACTGAAGAAAAGTAGTCGTTGAGGAGGTTATCATTTTCTGCATCTGCATGCTTTAATGCCCCCTCCTCATTTCTCAAAGGGCCAATCGTTCGACGGATTGGTTTACGGCTGTTCACATATCCAAAAAACTTTTGGGGATTCTCTTTACAGAGTCTCGCCACTCGGAGTTCCACAGACCGCTTAGCCGCCCTTATGCTGGACTTCCCTCTCCTGGCTATCCTCCGGTATTCGTCAAAGTCGCCCGAGATCTTCGATTGCCGGTACACAGTTCTCTTCTCCCTAAGCAGTTGGCCGATTTCTCGATTAAACCACTTTGGTTGAACAGAAGACCGACGGGGACATTTCAGAGGGATGAAACGTAATTGAAGACTTATGAATGTTGTTTTAAAACTGTTCTACGAGTCTTTAACAATATCACACACTTCTAGCCTCGCGTCAGTCAGTCCAACACGAAGACCTGCAAAGTCTGCTCTTTTCAAATCGAGTTTCCTCGATTTACTAGTTGCAGGCCCTGCCTTCGGGACTTTGACTACAAATCTAATTAGTCGGTGGTCACTGCCACCGACTTCTTCGCCAACAGAGAGGTGTTCAACGATGTCATCCTCGGAGGTGAAAACCAAGTCGAGGATATTGTTTCCTCTCGTTGGCTCTCTCACCCATTGAGTGAGTAACTCGTTGTTCGTGAACTCCAGGAGTAGTGCGTTCTCGCCACAGAGTTCTCTGGTTTCACAGTCAACTTGTGTGTTGAAATCACCCATGACGATACACACTCTGTCTTCGACAAGTTCTCCTAGTAGCTGGTACAGATCTCTGTCCTTTTCAACGAGTTTGGCAGGAGGTCTATAAAGCACCAGGATCCTGTATTTGGCAGACCTATCTCTAGGTCAACACCTAGTAGTTCATGGTCGGATATGTTGTTGCAATCCGTCGAGTTGAGCGTATCCTTGACATACAACATCACATCGCCACCCTCTCTGTCTGGCCTATCTTTCAGGAAGAGCTGGTAACCGGGACTCGTGAATTCACCTTCAAAATCTCGGCTTGAGGTTTTTATCCACGACTCCGTTATGGCCACCATCTCCGGTTCTTCTGTTGCTACGAGGCCACAAAGTTCTAGAAACTTGTTTCTGATAGACCTCGCATTAAACAGAAGAACTTTGAGGGAGTCTCCGACTGTAGGACTCCCTACGCTCTTCCGTTTCCCGCTTTCTTTCTTTGTAGCGGGGTCACTCCCCTCTTTGTGACTTCAGAAAAGGTCGTTCCTGGAGTAACACGGGGTACTGGCGTACGTCCTTCTTTACTCGGGGTCTGACACTTCTTTGGGTTCGCTCCACAACATCCTGGATCATGTTCGCGAATGCAGCTTTTCCGTTAAAGGAAAGATGCACTCCGTCCCTTTTGTACAGGTCATTTCTCCCTTAAAAGGTGCGGTAGGGGTCTACAGAAAAGACTCCTTCCGCCGTACAAAGATCTCCCAGGCGTTGGTTTATGGAGACGTTCCTCGCGTGAGCATTGCGGGATGGACCTCATCTTGGGAGTATCCCGACCACGACACGTCTGCGGGTTTTTAGCCCACAGTCGTCAACTCCTCCCATAACCGTGGTCAGGATCTTCCCGCTGGCGCCTACTTTGCCTCCTCGTAGGTAGAGATCGTTGCCACTTGCCATGAAGGCAACTACTGAGTTCTCAGAGATCTGAGATTTCTCAGCCTCCACCCTTATTTCTCCGTTCCCCTTTCTAGAAGGCAGCTTACCTTCACACTGGTGCGAAGGCGGGCCGCTAGCAAGGGTTGTAGATCCCGCGCTTGGGAGTCACCGATCACGATGACCCTCGCGCATTTGGGTTCAGAGGACAGAGGCTTCCCTTTCAGTATGGGCTCTTTCGATTCCTCTTTCTTCCCCACTTTTCGTTTTTTTTTCTTCTTCTTTTTCTTCTTCGTTTTTTCTTCCGTTTCTACTTTCTCTTCTGTTTTTCCTTTCTTACTCTTCCTCTTCTTCTTTTTGACGCCCTGAGTAACCCCAGCAGCTGCTGGCTTTGGGACGTCGGGTGGTTAGCCTATCTTTATCGACGCGGTACATGAGGGCCCAACAGAGGAGCCATCCGCGTCGTTGGGAGTTTCTTGTTGCTGATGCTTTACCTTGGTGGCTTTAATCTCTGTAATGATGGCTTCGAGATGACGGATTTGAGTCACATGCTCAGACTCGAGGATTTTCACCTTTTCTTCCAGCCATCGTGTTTTTTCCTCAGAAGATTTTAAAAGTTCCTTAAGCTCGTGAAGTTCTGCCCTTAGGACGCAGTCCGTGCAGATACTTCCAGGGTGGCATTTTGAGAAACACCCCTCCGGAAAATCTACGCACCACTCGTCCTTTTGGCATGTCAAGCAGGTATACTTTAACGCACCAGGTCCTTTCTTTCCAGTCATGCTGAACACTTTATATCTCTGAATACTTTGTGACCACTCAATAAAAAAGAAAGGGGGTGGTGAGTTCGCCCTGCGTGAGTCGCTCCCGCCTATCGATCGGAGAGGTTTTGGATCTTTCAGAAGGCACGCTCCTTGTGCTGCTGTTCGTCCGACCGAGTCGTCAAACCTCGGCGTGCCGTGGCTCCCAACCAAGCAGCACTGACGGTCCCCGAAGGGGCCATCGATTTCTCACCAGGTAAACAATGGAGCACACCCCGTACTAAACTCCTACTAGTTTCCTTCACGACGGCCAAGATCTCGGAGCAGCGTTCAATGGATATCCCGCGACACCAAGAGACTCGACCCAAGGCTTTTTATTGGCCTGGCAACCAACCGGGAAACAAAGGGCCGTCACCTTGGACCGATGCTACCCGAGGCACCCGTCAACGGTCACTGGGAATGGTCAATAATTACGCGCCAGGGAAGGGATTAACGGGGCACTACCCTCATTTCATTTATCGTGCCCCAACGCCTAAGACACCTCTAGTCCTAGTCTCTCGCAACCAGTGAGCGTCGATTGGCGTTGTTTATAGAGGTTCCAAAGCCTCTCTTCTGACGCATAAGGTAGCTGCCAGGTCCTTATATGTAGATAGAGGGAAAAAAGGGGAAGAGTGACATGATAGGAGTAGGCTTTTTTTTCTTTCTTTTTTTGTATAAGTGGGAGAGATAGGATAAAAGTAAAAAAGGAGAAGGATAGAGTAGAAAAAGGAAGGAATGACGCACTTAGTCTGGAACCTCGTTTCCGACCAAATCGACAAGGGAAGCCCTACCAGGGGTACCCAGAAGAGGTACCCCCGCCGACATAGCTCGAAAAGCCCAAGGTACACACAAGCTCTCTTCCCGCGACAAGGGGGCGTGAGAGCAGTTAAAATGGACAAATAGAGAAGGATGTTTGGTGTGTGAAAGGTGGATAGAGTGAGAAAGGACAGGATAACAGATGTTCTTGATGTGACGAAGGGTGGGGAAGAGGTTGTGGCTGAAAGCGCACTCAGGTGTTATGGGAGTAAAAGAAGAAGGGATAGGAGTAAAGCTGAAAAGAGAATAGACGAGAGTGAGTGCCAGGGTGTGAGCAAGGGTGGAAAACAGTGGTAGAGGTGGAATGATTATGGGAAGGAGTTTATGAGAGAGAAGGGGCTGACCGAAGAGGGCATGTATGATATATGTCCTTAAGGGTAGGGGGCGAAGGGATTTCTGCCCGGGTATGAGCCCTGGGTGGACGAGATGCCACACCTCATCGTTATGAATGGCCAGTTTGGCTTGAACATAATAATGGGTTTCCTTGTGCTAAATGGGGACATAAAGTGTTGGGAGGGGAGAGTAGTTTTTCGTGGTGTTGAATGTCGCCGCCTGACTTTGATATCTTGATACATAAATGCCATTGCTTGCTACACCATAGGAAAAACCTATTTCTAAATTACTAGTTAGCTCCTAGTACCCACTCCAGACCTAAGGCGTAACGTTGAATAAATCTTTGTTACAATCGAACACTATAAAAGTGAAAGAAGCGTGTGATTGAGAGTAATTCTAGAACCCTACCAAGGACACGAACCTTCACACAGTGCCTTCGTACCAGCTAAGAAAAAGGTTGAGAAAAGAGATTGGTTCTTGGAGGCATTTCTTGCACCCACCGATGGTAAGAATTGGAGCGAATTGTAAGATCATTCCTCACTCTTGGAGCGAAAATCGAGTAAATCAGCGATCACCCATACCGCAAAGGACGACTTCGAGGAAGAATCGGTAGGCGGGGCAGAGCCGGAACGGAGGAATCTCGTTTAGGGGCGGGGGTAGGTTCCGTGAGAAAGCTAGGCAAGTCTCCTGCATGTTTAGAACTCATAGCAGCATGGCTGTAATTCTAAACCCGTTCTTCTCCGTACGACTCTTAAAGCGTAATGGATTAATCCAGTTTGTTCCTGGATCTCGGTGACGTGTGCTAAAGCTCTCCATCAGCTTCCAGCAATTTTCTTCTCGGTCAGACCTTAAGTAGATCCAGGCTCTTTGCTGGTCTTAATTCTGTAATTATGTAGTTAGGGTATGCTTTAAAGGGGCTTTGCCCCAGCTGTGGGTGCTTTGTGTAAAAACGAGGAGTCGTATTGGACGAAATCATCTAGTCCTAGATCCAGTCTATTTTCTCGGATCCACCTAGTAACAGATTTGTCTTCATTGCGGAGGGGGCGGCAGGCCAGGAGAGTGTACCACTCTCCTGGTGCCTGGCAATCCAAGTAGTTTCCTCCTATCACTACTCGGGCTATCTAACCTCTTGGTGAAGTTAATTTTCACCTAGGATTAATATAATTTCAGTCTATATTTATATTATTATTTTACCGGCCTCCTTCTTGTCGCTCCTGCCCTTCTTATATTTGTTAATTATTATACTTTTCTATCCCACCGAGCACTTTCGAGAACTTAGTGATCAGTAGTGATCTCATTTTCTTTCGGACTCGTCGTGGACACAGAATCGTCTCCCAAAGGAGCCTCCGATGGAGGCAAGCAATTGACGTCATCATTGACAGATCTTGATCATGTGGCGTCTTGTGGACTTGCTAATGGGCGTGTTGAAGACTCTTCTCTCCAGCTTGGGAACTTATCGTGTTTAAAGAAAATTAGAAAAAGATTTTAGGTGTCCACCAAAATGGGGCCAAAGGAATTCAAAGAGTAAAATTATAGAACAAAAATGAGAATGTTGTGGGAGAAGGGTAAGAATCTGCCTTCCCACGTCACGGAGTTCGTACCTTACCTGGAGAGATTTTAACCTACGAACAGATGCCACCAAAGTGGAGGTGGGTAGGGGAGTCGGGGTATTATTCATGTCTTTCAATGGCCGCATTAGAGAGGGGCTGATTTTCCGGACATTCGCTTCTATAGGAAGAAGTGAGGGAAGCTACTCGGGCGAATGGTAGATGGAGACTAGGACAGATGGAATAAAGACCAGGAAATCTTTGCAAAGGACTAAGGTACTTGGCTTTCACTCATTAACTAAGGAAGGGATATTTGGCAGAGGGTGAAAAGGAGTCCACTAAGACCGCTGAGGAAAACTAAAGGACTTATCCAAGATACGTTTGTTTTGCAACGACGTGTATTTATGTTTCTGTGTAAGTTGTTGTGTTTGAGTATGTAATTGGGCGTGCGCTACGAGTACTATTACTTCATTATTACTACTATTACAAATTATTACTTCTACCAATCCACTAATAATAATAATTTTGCCTTTTCCCTCAATGTATGATGTAATGGGGGATTTTAAAAAGATGCCCCCCCTCCCTCTAGCATGGGAAGAAAAATCCGCCTGGGATGAGGCTAACTGCTCAGGATGACGCAAACTCCCACAAATTCGTAACTGGGGACGAACCGATGACAGAAGGGAGCTATGTGAGTCTGATAGGGAGCCAGCTCCCATTAAACACAAATGTGTGAGTTGAAAGGTCAAGGGGGGCCCACTCGAGTCCAAATCCTTATTGGTCCCCTGAAGGGCGGTTGATCCATGGTACTATAGCGCTCTCCGGGCGTCTTGGTTCTATTGTGTAGATGCTACAGCCTTGGATCTACCACCGGAGGGATCAGAGGTTCTGGGATCAAGAAGAGGTTTGGAGTAATCCCGTGAGGACCCTCCAGCTAGGTTTCCTTGCCAGCCGCTTCTGACCCCAAAAGATTGCGCGGAGGTGTCAGTATGCAAACTTTTATTTGAACATAAGCTTTCAATGTCGTCCCTTCCCTGGCATTCCTCTTTTGGCTCCATAACTTTTCTCCCCGAGTCGCGCACCCTAACCAAGAAACCGGCGGGTAAAGATAGTCCACTCCCCTTCTAGTCTTCTTTACACTGCATCTCCCCTTAAGAACATCGCGAAGGAAGGCGATCGCTTGCGTCCAGGATCCCAATAGAAATTCATCTGATGCAACGCGGATTATTACTTCAAATTAACGCAAGACAAAAAATGGAAATTTTGGGGCTGAATATTTTTTCAAAGATTTTACATTTATATTTCTAACCCTATCGTGTAGAAGCAAATTTACGCCTTTTACCATTCATTTGCGGCATTGTTCAACTTTTCGTTGCATTTATGATGTCTTCGTTATCTTACAATCATTATCATTTTATTATTATTTTATAATTACATTTGTGTTGGCTGATTCTTCCTCTGAATAGGTAAAAGTTCAGACAAGTTCTCGGTTCATATCGATCCCTCCCAATGCTGAATAGTGAGAGGAAAGAAAATATTTAAAGAAAGATAACAAGCAAAGCAATGTTAATAGAAATAATAGAGCAAAGTTAACCAGAAGGGCGATTATTCCGGATGGAATGTGGTTGCAAAAAGGACGGAGGTCAATCCCCAAGGGGAGGCTCGCTGTTTGGCCCGACGGGTCAGGGGTTGAAGACTGCAATCGACGGCATCCAAAATATCCTATTTTCGGAGCTCTCGTGGCCCACTCGAAAAGAAGGGCGCTGGTTTCCTTCGCATCGGTACTGGGGTTCGATTCCCGCAGGGAGTTGACACAAAACATTTAGGGGCTGTGGGGAACTCCGGCTAATCAAGGGAGGTTCGCCGTCTTGCGCATTTCTACAGGTATTTTCATTCACATAAGTCATTTCCTACATAGCCAATTGCAACAGCATGATTTTCAGTTCTTTCCTTCGCACCTCAACACATCACTCTTCCATTTCGCAGAATCCGGCAAATTGGCTTTTCCGTCTACACTCCCCTGACCATGAATAGCATTGAACCCTTGAGCGACCGCGTAGAATTGTCATGTTGGTGGCAAACACATAGGAGTACCGCTGTTCATTCATGCCGCACCTCTCACTCTTCCTAACGAGAACAGCCCCACACCTCCCCTTTCCTTCGGGATTCCTCCCATTATCCGATCTCGGGATCCCTCCCAAATGAAAGGGAAAGTTAGCGTTAATAAATTAATGAAATTCATATTCTTGGCTCCAGACCTAAAAAAAACTGTTGCCACTAATCTAAAGTTGTACTCCTATTTCGAAATCTCAAGTTAAATTCCGTGGCTATAAAATAACCTCCCCCCCCCCCGCTTAAAGAGTGGGGCTTTAAATAGATACTCGTTTTCATCACTTTGTCTCAAATGAGCTTTAAAATCCAACCACCGGAGATCCAATAGTCGTACTCATTTCAACCTTTCAAACCACCTTGAAAACTCAGGGAAGAGTAATGACACGGAAATGGCAGCTCCCATTTGGCATGGCGAGGTTAATGCCCCCCCCCCCCTTTACTCCAGAGCCCCTCTGTCCGATCCTGCCACATTAAAGCCATATCTTATTTTCATTATAGGGGACTAGCTGATGCTGAGTTACCCCTGAGGGAGTACAGATCAATCAAGGCCCGAGAAGGGCACCCAGGACCCACTTCGGCGAATTCTTCATCCAATTACAGTCATATGCATGCTGTATTAGAGTGCTTTTAATATAATTTGCCCTATTTATCAGTCTTTGTTTATATATCTTTAGCCACATAGAAAGAGAGATACACCCTTCGTTAGAGACATAGAGAAAGGAGTCCCAACCGGAGAAAGGAGTCCCAACCCAAGGATGGAGTCCCAACCCAAGGATGGAGTCCCAACCCGAGAAAGGAGTCCCAACCCGAGAAAGGATTCCCAACTCGCGGATGGAAACCCTACAGAGTTCTGGCACTGACGGCCTTTTTTTCACCTCTACCCAGTGATGAGGAGAAAGCAGAAATCTCTCATTTAACACCCCATGAATGCACTTATATTCCCAACAGGGGCTCGAGTATACGTTCTCATAACGGAACTCTGCTCTAACGTACGTACTTATCCCAAGAAGTTCGAAAATGCGATCTCCCCTTCCCATACTCTACAACATTTATGTTATCGGTTCTCTTCTAAAACCTAATCCTTCTTTACTTTCCACTTCACCGTCTTCGTGCATTCACCACCACCCTCTTGCCGATATCTCTCTTGATAGAGCAGCTGTAGTCTGCAAACATGTTCACATACCAGCGGACCTGGTAACACTGTTCTACCATTCCCAGATCTTGATGCAAACGATCTCTTTTTGCTACAATCACTACATTTGTCTAATGAGAGGAAAGGCTTTTCCGGGTCCTGCCAAAATAGGCATGATTCCGTTTTTCGCAAAGGTGGTTTATCTTTGACAGGTGGTCTCGAATTGTTACTTTGCCACAGATATAGCAGAACCTGATGGGATCATTCCTTCACTTTTTGATCATATTAAAATGAATGAAACACCAATGTGAGATAAATGTCCTACCACTCAGACACCACGGCATAAAATGCGTTTGGCTGACTGCAGCACCAACTCGCCATTATGAATGGTCCACCCACTCCTTGTAATCAATCACAGCCGTTCTATGAATTACGTCGTATCACAAGAGCCCCAATACATTAAAAGTATTTTCGGAAATAAATAACATTTAACAAAATTAATTATATTAAGTATTTTTAATTCACAATGCAAAAATTTTTGTAGTTTTTGAATGATTGACATCTAGAAAAAAAACCGACCTCATTATATAAAAAAATTCTGCCAAGCAAAAACTGTAAAAGTAGAGGGAAAAAAACCTTGACCTCAGAAATGTCGCGGACTTGTCAATTCTTAATGACCAGAGAATGATTTCACGACATCCTGAGATGTGAGAAAGAATAATTGTTGGAAAAAAGGATGCTAAAAGTAGAGTTGGATGCAGGAATATATATGCCAAATAGACTTTGTTCTCCCCAAGATTGATATAGTAGGTGTGAGGTATGTGGTGAGCGGCGGAAAGTCATATTCACATACAACATTAAGAATAAAATCCCAATAGATCTTCGACAGTTTTTTTTCTAAAGAACGATTCATTAGGTCTTTCAGTCCATATATATCTCTAGTACTAAACACTGAGATTGCTTGTTGGCTTGTGTATGATCAAAGAGCGCAAATTAGCCCTATATTTGTTGGAATTGAATACAGTGCATTTAAAATGTAAACAATAAAATATTTTTTGTTAAAATTCTCTATGGATTACTGACTTAGCCATTTTTAATATCCAATACTTTATTATCCTCACTTCATACAAAATTGGGAGCAATAACACAGTTTGTAAAGGCCAGGTATTTTGGAGGAGAAGCCTCTCGAGAAATTCGACTCACGTTTCCAAAGCTTTCTGAGGCAAATTTGTACAACCAAAGATAAAAGCAATCTTGAAGTCAGAAACTTGAAAGAGTTAATGTTCAAAGTCAAAAGAGAAGCATAGTGTGAATTTTGTGGCGTAGTTCATCGACTCTTAGAAAATCACAAAGATCCAAACTAAAAAAAACTGGTAGCAAACCTTATTGAGAGCTTCACATCTAGTATCCTTTTGTGAAAACTTGGGTGATGTCAGTGAGGAACATGGTGGGAGATTGCATGTGAACACGCAACAATGGAGAAAAGATACGAGGGAAGATGGGATACTGCCATGATAGAAGGCAATATTTAGTCTCTAGTCAGATAAGATAAAAGCGAGACACTAGAAAAGCACGATCTTCAAATCACTTCTAATGTAAATGTTTTTCGTTATTTTTTGCTCTTATTTTCTTTATATTTCCTTAATACGCCGTACTGTAATATGTGAAAATACACATGTTACTATCTCAATATCCGTACAAAATCGGAAGAGAATGAATAAGACATATTATAGCTCTAGGGGAGATTTCTTATATAATGAAGAGATATAAAACTAAGAATATCTCTAAAAGTTATGATGATATGCCAAATCGGAAGTATTATTTGAATTTAGCTAATATATATATATATATATATATATATATATATATATATATATATATATATATATATATATATATATATAATTGGTCACTGTCGTGGTATGACATTATATTACATCCATACCATATTATATCTATGGGGGAGGGACCGATAACTTACAGGTGAACCGACGAAGGGGCGGAACACCGCTAGTTTAGACAGGCTGAAATGCGAGAGGAGAGTACAACGAGGTCAGGTAACAAATGGGCAATGGCAAAGCTCAAGGTTATTTAAAGAGGCATGTACAAAAATCTAATTTTTTACATAAGAATAATGAGAGAATTGATGGATAAAATTACCTCAGAGAATTAACGGATAAAATCACATCAGTAACGAAGGGGGGGATTGTAGTTATAAATCATACTATGAAGTTAGAACTTAAGGTATTACAGGAGGAGACTATTCAAATGGGGGGGGGATTGACTCAATTGGGTTACTGAAAGGGGGAGGGGGTTGGCTTACGGATATCTTCTGCACGTGGGGTGAGGCCCCTCGGAACTTCTAAGCGGGAACTTGAAGTGATGACGGTTCTCCAAAAGCAGGGGGGGAGGGGTAACTTACGGTCCAGGGGAGAGTATTTGGGCCACCCGAAATAAGGGGCGATCGAAGGAGGGCTTCGACAGGAGTTGACAAGAGAAGCCGGAAAAATCACTCGGTGGCGAGCGTTAAGTGGAATTACCTCACTGACTGGGGCTAATTCCAAATACACAAAATAGTTCAGCTGTCACTTGGCTTTGTTGTTAGCACCTGACTTGGAACTATGGGGAATCTTCTGTGGTCTGGGCGAAACTTCTCAACTCTGTGTCTCTTCATGGAAGTCGAGCGCTTTTTATGTCCGAGGCTCTCTCCGGGGTTGAAGGGGGAAGGGGGTAAGCGGGAAACAGCTCTACACTCGAATGGCCTCGAATCTTCTTGCAGAGGCTATTCTGCGCGTGTAAAAGTGAATCGTGGTGGACACGGTTCGAGGCTACCGCTCGTGGAAGGAAGGGGGAGCTGGGTTTACCAATTTAGGCCTAACCGGGCCTTCTGCAGGGCATAGAAGTTCCGTTTGCTCAATAGATTCCACGTGGGGTTCCCTCACAGTCACCTAAGGAGAGAAAAAACATAATTTAACAACTGAAGCGTGTACGAACCTTAGGCAGCCAAAAGGCGTAGCTTAGTTTACGTCGAAACGTTAGTTAGGCTTTATTTATGTTGCGGACGGCGTGAAGATCTCTAGATAGCAAATAAGCTCTACTTAAAATGGGCCGAAAAAGCGACGTCATGAAATGACAAAAAGGTGTGATTGTATTTGGCCGCACCAAAGGTTATCATGTGAAGGAGGTGGCGGAATTTGGCAGTGTTTCAACGAGTACGATCATCCGGTTTTACATGCAATGGCAGATCTCCCAAAATGCGAAAAACTCTCGCCAGAATTAAGGACGGAAGAAGGTGTTGACAGACAAGGACCGTCGTAGAATCTCCAGGCTTGTAATTGCAAATCGATTTGCTTCCAGGCAGGAATTTCAACAAAACGTCAATTCTGGTCCTTCACCACCCATTTCAGAAAGAACATTACATCTGGTAATTCCATGGCATGAATATATGGAGTAAAATGGCGTGCTAGAGGCCCTTACTATGGTTACAAGTGACTAATATTTTGTCCAGTGAGCTTATAAATATATATATATATATATATATATATATAATCGATGGGGTTGCTGGTAGTCAGGCGAATCTTTAATTTTACCAGGAATGATAGTACATAGAATGCGGAGAAATTCATCTTCATTTATTGAGTATAAACAACGTTTCGATCTGTCCACTCATCTTCGGGTTCTTGTTGGTCTGACTCCAGAGAGAAGTGGGGAGGGTGGATTGAAGTGGACATAGGTAAGATTGTATTAGTAGTAGAGTTATGTCATATGTAGGGCCGCAGAGGACAAATCACAATTAAGACTAGGGGCACGTGATTTAATATAAAGGGATTCTAGTATTCTTAAGCTTTGCTCATTGTTATCTTGATCTATTATTGCAAAATTATCTATAGTTATATCCGCGTTGCATTTGATTGCATATGCTCTGATAGGGGATGGTTCTTTACGATTAAGTAGTTTTCCAGTAGGGACGCTGATGCCCAAAAGTACTGTTTCCTCATCTGCAGTTAAATTTGGGCCTTATGAAACAATTCGTCAGAGCTCTAGATAGGAAGTCTGCAGCTTTCAAGTGTCTCCAAGATGTCTTTCCTAAGCTATCTGCGGCAAAGATGGAAAACGGAGTCTTCGTCGATCCCCGAATAAAAAAAAATCAGGAGTTTCCCGAGAAGCTCACTAGGACGGAAAAAGCAGCGTGGGACAGCTTTATCGCAGTGGTTCTGGGCTTCCTAGATAATCACATAGCCGAAAACTATGTATAGCTTGTTGAGAACTTGGTGGGAACTACGGCAATATGGGTTACAAGATGTCCCTGAAAGTCCTTATTCTTGACATTCATCTTGATAAATATAAGGAGAACTTGAGAGCGTACTCTGAGGAGCATGGCGAAAGTTTTCATCAGGATCTACTGTACTTTGAACGCCACTATCAACGATGGTATAATAAAAATCTGATGGGGGACTATATTTGGGGGCTGGTTCGTGAAGGTAATCTACAGTATAAGCGTCAATCAGGGAACACTCTCATTTCTAATATTTTAATTGTCTTGCTTATGTAATTATAGAATAAATAAATGCTATTTTTGTATCATGTCGTTTTTTTTGTTTCTAGTTTATGCAAATGAAAGTTCAAATTCTCCAGTTTCTTCTAGAGGGAAAAGGTAAATTTCATATAAATATCATTTTCCTGGACACAAAAGCAAAGTTTGAAATAAATAACAGTTTTGGTTCATGTATTCTAGACACAAGCAAATAGAAAATAACAGTTATTATTATTATTATTAAAGTTCCAAGCCACAACCCCAACTGGAAGAGCAAATAGCTATAAGCCCAAGGGCCCCAGCGGGGAAAGAAACCTGGTATGGAAAAAACGAAACAAAGATTAAGAAAAACATAATAAATAAATAGAAAATTAAAAAAAAAAAAAAAAAAAAAAAAATTAAATGCTATAATGTTAAAAATATTATAATATTATATATGTGTGGATAATGAATAAAATATTAAAGTTATAAGTTTCTGTTAATTAAAAATGTATTAGCACCCACTTTAAATTTCTGAAGTTCCAAGGACTCAACAACAACAGTAGGAAGTTCATTCCACATTTTAGTTGTGTTAGGAATGAAACTTCTTGAAAACTGTGTTGTGTTGAATCTCATAGGCGTAAAGGCCCTACTATTGGCATTTAGTACACCTCTGGTAACTCGTTGAGGGGCATATAAATTGGGCAGATCGTGATGCAGTGGATGATCTGCATTGTTAAAAATTTTATATAAGATGCATAAGGAGCTTATTGCTCGCCTGTGCCACAGATCAACTTTGAGGTCAGGAATTAAAAATTTTATTGCTCTCAAATTTTTATCTAATAAATTAAGATAAGAGTTGGCTGCCGAACTCCAAACAGGGGCGCAATATTCAAAACACGGAAGAATAAAAGCATTAAAACAATTTTTAAGAACAGTCTGCTCTCCAAATACTTTGTAAGATTTCCTCAAAATGCCAATTTTTTTAGCAATAGAGGAGGAAATAGATCGAATGTGATTCTCAAAAGTAAACCTAGAGTCAAGCATAACTCCAAGCAACTTAAAAGAATCACATATGGAGATGGGAATGTTATTTATTAAAAGATCTGGATGGGGAGGATCTAGTGTTCTGGATCTGCTAACAATCATACTCTGGGTTTTCTTTGCATTTAACTTCATGCCCCATGAAGTGCACCAAACATTTATCTTAGCCAGATCTCTATTTAAAGACTCTGCAACCGATGCTCTCAACTCAGGAGATGGGACTGGGGCTATTAGAGTAGCATCATCAGCATAGGCTATAAGTCTATTTTCCAGTCCAAACCACATATCATGGGTATATAAAATAAACAGTAGAGGACCAAGAACACTGCCTTGTGGTACACCAGATAGCACCTCTCTCTCATCACTAAAATTATTGTCAACATAAACCTTTTGATGTCGATTTGTTAAAAATTGTTCAATAATATTTAAAAATACACCACCTACTCCCAACTGCTTCAACTTAAATATCAGGGCCTTATGATTGACACGGTCAAATGCGGCACTGAAATCCAGGCCAACTAAGCGAACTTCTTGACCAGAGTCTAATGACTTTTGGACAATGGTGGAGACTGTGAGAAGTGCATCACAAGTGCTCAGACCCTTACGAAATCCAAACTGTAAAAAGGGAAACAGACGATTAAGCTCGGCAAATGTACTTAAACGTTTAGCTAGTAAACGTTCAAAAATCTTAGATAGAACAGGAGTTATAGAAATGGGCCTATATTCAGTAGGGTTAAAACTACCACTTGCACTTTTACATAGTGGAGTGATGTTACCAATTCTCCAACATTCGCAAAAACTACCACTCCTCGCCAGCTTCCGAAGAATAACGGAAAGCTTGGGAGCCAAATACTCTGCAGTTTTCTTAAAGAATAAAGGGAATATACCATTTGGGTCAGTACCACCATAAGCATCCAGATCAAGAAGTAACTGTTTTACTTCACTTGAACGGAAAGCAATCTTGTTTAACCTTGGTTCAGGGAAACAAGTGTCAGGTAGAGTTAGATTCTCATTACTTTGTTTATTATCAAAAACATCAGCCAACAGTGTTGCCTTTTCTTCAGGACTAAGGGTAATGGAACCATCAGGTTTAAGAAGGGGTGGCATAGATGAATCATTCCCAAAAAGAGCAGACTTGAGAGTGGTCCAGAATTTGTGGGAATTTGCTGTGCGCTGAAGAGTTCCCTTTGTGGTAGTATTGAATTCAACTTCAGCATTATTATATACCCTCTGAGCTGCTGTTCTGTAGTGCACATAATTATCCCATAGAAAGGCAGATCTACTCCCCTTCCACAGGTTGTAGGCTTCTTGTTTCTGCATATGAGCCCTCTTACAGTCATCATTAAACCAGGCTTTGTCCTTAGTGCGATATCTGATCATACGGAATGGAACATGTCTATCAATAATTGAAACAATTTTATCATTCAAAATACGAACTGCTTCAACCTCCTTATTTATTAGTGGCCAGTTGATCCGGGAGATATCATTTAATATATTGCACCAGTCTACTTGAGATTTGATGAATACTTTGCTTGTATGAGCTATATTAGGAATAGATTGCTCAATACAGATAGTTATAGAAATTGCACAGTGGTCAGAAGTTCCCACAGGAGGATCAACAGCACTTGTAACGACTCCAGGGGAATCAGTGAAAACCAAGTCAAGGCAGTTCCCAGATGAATGGGTAGGCTCCCTAATGACTTGCTCACAACCCGACTCACACGCAAAATCATAAGCCCTGATACCATGACAGTCAGTAGGGGAGACAGAAGACAGCCATTGCCTATGATGAGCATTGAGGTCTCCCATAAATACAAAGCAGGCTTTCCGGTCATTTTCCTGTACCTTGGCCATGGCAAGGAGCAGACAATCAAAAATAGTATCATCTAAGTCTGGATTGCGATAGACAGAAAAAAGATAAAAATTATTTTGCTTACCACATACTTTCATAACTTGCATCTCATGGCAAGAACAAGCATAGGAGGTCTTTGAAGCAGAGTAAACATTCCTAATGTAAACTGCCAATCCTCTAGCCCTAGGAATGGCATCACGCCTAAGTACAATTGGTTTTTTGAAGCCTGGTATAAGTAGTTCAGAGACATGCCTCATATTTGAAACCAGGGTCTCTGAACAGAGTAAAATGTCATGAGACTTGGATGAAGCAGTCAAGTCTTTAATATTGGCATGTAGGCCCCTAATATTAATATAGAGTAGACGACATTTTATCTGACGAGGATGACCAGGTCCAGGGTTGAGCTCAATATCTCCTGATAAAATTAAAATCGATATTAAAAAAATAATATTAGCAACAAGATCTTCAACAAAAATAACAATTTGTACAACAACAACAACAATTTGTACAAAATTATTCAATAGCAAAACTTTCATTAACTGAATATTATATGTCGGAAAAAAACTGGTCAACATGATGGAGCCGACACATCATGCAAGGCAAAATTCCCTTCAGGACGCCACAACAACTGAGGGAGGACAGTAATGATGACTTTGGAATGAAAAAGAATAAAGAAAAGAGAAAAGAAAAGAATAGACCAAGGCAACCTCTTGAAAAGCCATCAGAGCCTCTTTGCTCATCTATTAAGCCTGCCCTACACACCATTTGAGTAAAACAAGAGGAGGAATGAAAAATAGGAAAGTATGCCTAAATGTACCCTTAGGCAGGGATCTCAAACACAAGAGAGTGGAAGACCATGGTACAGAGGCTATGGCACAATCCAATGCATGAGAACACCTTTCTGTCAGGGAGGTCCCTTAGCCTTTGACTGAAGTGTCTATCCACAAGACAGTGGAGGGTTTGGATTCAGAGTTATCCCTCTCCTAGGCGGATTGTCAACCAAGACTTCGAGCTCCACCTGCCCGGGTTTGAGTTCGGAGTTGTCCCTCTCCTAGGTGGATTGTCACACAAGACTATGAGCTCCACCTGCCCATACCGTAACCCTGGTATAGGGTGGCTACCGAGCGCTACGCCTTGCCAAAGGGCGACTCGTGATTTTGTCCGGGGCTGCTTATTCAGTTTATTCGCAACTAACCTCTATATCTAGAGGCCTTCCCCCGATCCGCAACCTGGGGACCCGATTGATGGGAGTTGTCATCTCCAGCACCATAAATACAAATACAAAAATCGTGTTACACAGTGTAATGAGTCATGCTAGAAATTTGACATCCAATAAATGGATAAATATGCCAGCAATTGGATGAGCGATACCACAGGGAAATCATTTTTAAAATAATTTCTGTTAAGTTAAATTTTTATCTTGACGCAGACTAAAAATGTTATACTGATTTCTAAATTGCAGCCAGTTTCCTTCAAGCATATAAAGATTTTTTTTTCCATCTTACTCTGAATAAGCACAATTGTATCTGTATTGTTTCTTCGTAAGTAATAGGACTGGTCAGTTGATTGCTTTTATTATTTTATTAACTCATTATTAATAATCATAAATATTGAAAGGAACATGGCTAAATGAGCTATTTTATCAATATATTTTATTATCACTTTGATCGCGACACGTAGAAGAGATACTATTTGCAAACGGCAACAGCTTGTAAAGTTTTAATTTGCCTATTCAGTTACATATGAGACAGTACGATGAGGGGCTTAGTGCCGCTCTATATAGGTAACGAATTGGTCTCCAAATTGACCTCAAACCAGGTGAACCAATCATTTTCCATGGGTCATGGGCCACTTGTTAACAGAATTAAAATTATATATTCATCTCTGCACATCAAACTGAGTCTCATGAAGCAATTTGTTAAACCATTGCCAACAAAATGCAACTGTTTCAAGTACCTCCTTTTGGTATTTCTTGCATGTCAATTAAACAACTCAAGGCCGGTGTGATTGATGGTCCACAGATTCGGCAGCTAATCAAAGATGAACATTTTATCGGGACAATGACAAAACGAAAACGTTGCTTGGTTATCATCCAAATACCTCGTCCAGAACTTTCTTGGAAGTGGACGTGCAATGAATTAAACCGAAATTGTCCCCAAACTATTGGCGAGCTACGAAACGCTCGGTTCCACCATAAGCATCAAGGTGCATTTCTTGCATAGCCATCTTGCTAACTTTCCCGAAAACCTTGGGGAAGTCAGCAATGAGCAAAATTAACGAGTTCACCAAGATTTGAAGGACATAAAGGAAAGATATTAGGGTAGATGGGATGTAAATATGTTAGCTGACTATTATATGAATATTATGCGAAATTATCCACATATTAATCAAAATTAATTATATTATGTATATTTTTGCCTTAACTACTTGCACATAATTAGATTTACCGTAACAATATCCTTTGTATCAACAAAATAAATTTGTACAATCATTACAGTTAAGCAATGATTTATTATTTTCCATTCAATAAAATAAGCACAAATTTGTTCGGTGCGGTATTTTTATGATTGTTGATACAAAGCGAGGGTTTCCTGTAACTCAAAAGGGTTTATGTGATACAGAAAACGGGGTTATTTTTAGATTCAGAAGCCAACACATAGTAAAAAACAATTGTCAGATCTAACTCAGAGAAAATTTTGTTCCCCAGTGTAATGGATCAATAAGCTAACACTTTGTAAACTGATAAGGGATAAATATGATATCAATTTGACAAAAGATAATGGAACACTGCTACTAATTGACAACTGATGAGTAAATATACTAAGATTTAGATAAATGTAAAAAAAAATAACTTTTTTCTGGGTTAAAAGTGTTATTTTTCCAGTTGTTCGCAACGAAAGTAAATGATAAAGAAGTCTATTTTGAGCCCTAAACTTTTCTTTTGTAACTAGGGCAGTGAATTTGTAAATTTGGCCATTTGGCCAATTTCGAAAAAAAAATGAAAATATATGAAACGCTTCTGGCTTTGATTTTACAAAGCATGGTATAAAATTTTAATTCTTATTTTATAAAATGCATTGGAATGCTATAGAATAATTTTTTTTTTCTAAGGAAACCTTCCAATACCTTCTGATTTAATGAAACCTGTCTAGAATTTAATATAATTTCATGAAGTTTCAAAAATATTCAAGAACTTAGCAGAACATACCATTGGAAGCTTCTAGAACCTTTTGGAATATTAATTCAGAAATATTTATACAGGCATTCACAGATCTGCTATCATATCAGCTTTGACTACCATAGTGAACACATTAGAGAAAAAAGTTCCGTGTGAAACATCTATGAAAATGCGAGAAGCTTATAAGCATACTTTAGCATGCCAGTTGGGGAGCAAGACAAGCCATGGACACCTAATTTTGCTTATAAATATTGCAAGAAAACTTGGGCAGGTAAGAAAATCGTTTGATGTAAGGAGTATCACAAGTATATATGCTATTTTGTTTGTTTGTAAGTTAAAAGAGTAATAAAGTATTTATTTTACTTTTACAGGAAAGTATAGAGGAGAAAGAAAAGCCACAAGGTTTGCCATTCCCAAGATTTTCCATGAACCCACTGACCACTCAAACAACTGCTACTTCTCCATGGTGGACCCTTTTCAACGTCAAAATGGCTAATATGCACCTGCTATCTCTTATCTTTATCTTTCATCCTCTATTGCACCAGTACCATACAGTGCTGAGCTTCTTGTACCTACCCCTCCAGAAAAGAGTAACCAAACTCCAGAATAAAACAACAATTCAGAAGCTGAAAAATTCAGTGAAGATATATGACAATTGAGAGGAAACCATACTATCCAATCCAAAGAGACCTCAATGACATTGTCAGAGATCTTGCCTTGTCAAAGTCAAATGCTGTGCTTTTGATTTCCATGATTAAAGAATAAGATTTGCTTGATGAACATGTGCAAGTGATAAGCCAAAGGAAAATTCATAGGTATTTCTCAAACTTCTTTATTTATCAAGCTGGTTATACTACAGCAAAATGTATCTAGTCAGTTTGATGCAATTGTAATTACATGTAATCCAGATGAATGTAGGCTCTTCATTGACAGCTCCTCAAAAAGCAGTAAAGCTGTACTTCTCCATAATTTGAATAAGCATTCAGTATTTTCTCAAGGAGGACTACAACAGTGCCAAGCTCCTGCGACAAGCTTGGAATTATAAGGAGTATAGCTGGGAAATTATAAGTAAGTTCAAAATGGTAGCATTTTATGGGAGTTTTACCAAGTTTCAATGTCATGTCTGTTTTGGGGACAGTAGGAATACCACAGTACATTGACACATGAAGCACTGACCACAAAGAACTGTATTCTCTGTTGGACGGCATAATGTCAAACATGAGCAATGATAGACCCTCAAAAGGTGTTGTTCCCCCCATTGCTTTTTAAAACTAGGTCTCATGAAGCAGTTTGTTGGAGCTCTTAAGAGTCTGCATTCTTAAGTACCTTCAAAATTTATTTCTCTAACTCTTTGAGGCAAAGATGAAAGCTGGTGTCTTTCTTGGGCCACAAATCAGGAAAATCATAGTGTTCAGAATTGCCTGAAAGGCTTACGAAAAAGGAAAGAGTAGCTTTGAAGAGTTTTGTTTCGGTGTTTCAGGGCTTTTGGAGCAACCTTAAGGCTGAAGATTATGTGGAACTGGTTAAAATCTCAGTGAAAAGTTATAGCCAAATGGGTGCAGGATATTTCTGAAGGTAAACATCTTAGATGTCAACCTTGACAAGTTCAAGGAGAATATGGAAGCATACACAGAGGAGCAAAGAGAGCGCTTCCATCAAGATATACTGAACTTTGCATATATATATACCACGCAGTACTCAATAAAACATGGTGGTATACTATATTTAGTGACTTATAAGAGAAAGTGATTTAAATGACTGGTAATTTGACAACCAATAAAGTAGCAACATGACACCCAATAATGTGTCGATATGCTAGCAATTCGACAACTGATAATGGTTTAATATGCTAGCAATTTCCTAACCGATTATGGGTCAATAGCCTAGCAAGTTATCTCTTAATAATGGGTTGCTATCTTCGCTCTTTAACAACTAATACTTGGTTAATAAGCTACTAGCAATTTGACAACCGATAATCATGCAATATATTAGTAATTTTAAAACTGATAAATTGTTATTAAGCATGCAATTTAGAGATACCGGCTTTCTTGATTTACCTCTAAGTTAGCTCGAAAATTTCGAGCGCTCTAATGGTAATTACTTGAATTAATTGCGACGTTAAAGGAGGTCATCTCCTTCCTTTGAAATTCATACTTACGGTCTTATTTTTTTATAGCACTTCTATAGATCATTAGGGCCCACAATATCTCGGACTCTTATCCTTCAAATACTCTTCCTAATCAGACTTCTTTTTATAGTATTATGTATATAATTATTTAGAAGTAACAATTGGCTTAGAGGGACCATAGAAGGACCCCTAACCGTAGATAAATTCCATTGAAAGTGCTTTTCTCGCTTATTTGTCAAATATATCAATATATTTCTCCGCATGAAACTACACTAGATTTTATACTACGGTCATAATTTTCTATTCCTAAACTCTAGATTCTAAATTTATGTTCAATTCAGAAATGCTCACTATTAATTGATATGTTTCCTTAAAAAGCATACCGATTCCTTAATTCCTAGACACAATTCCATTCGTTTTATTATTATTCCGTCCAAATGCATTGTTTTTATTTGATATCATCCTTTATAAAAAATGACCATAAAGATTTTAATCGTAATTTTCGTGAAGCAAAAACGCCTTCCACCACCACTTTTGCTTCCCTGAGCTGATCTGTGTAAATAAGATGTCTGAAACCCATGATTAATTCCCAAACTGAATCACTTGCATATTGATATCCACAAATAATGAAAAATTCAAGCAAAAGCGCATTAGTCAAAATGAATCTTATGTAATATAAGTATCATTTATTTTAATGAAGAAATGATACCGGGAGTAGTATCCTTATTGGGAGTAGTACCCTTATTGGAATAAAACATTTGTTTTTTGAAATATTTAAAAAGCCAACAACCTTTATCTTTTCCAATATTCTCTTACATGTCAGTCATATTTGAAAGATTTATAACACCATCGTCATGGAACCAATATATGATAAACAGGGTACTAAACAATAGATACGGCATATATGACAGTAGATAGCCGCGTGGCGCAAAAATTCAACACTCACAAAATGCTAAATCAGCGCTTACCCTTTGATCACATGTCACTCAGAACTAAAGCCAAAAGACGTAAACAAGAGACCAAACAGAAACCACAAAGGGAAACAGACCAAAAGAAAAAGCATGCTTATGCTTCAGAGGAAGGGCCGTCCCTTTCCCCCAGTGCCGGAGCATGCACCTAACACCAAAAAGGTGAAAAAAACATGTAGAAGGCCAACCTCCTACAAGGAATCATACAGTCTGCAAATCTCTGTGCACGAACCCATCTATACCGATACCGAGCGAGGCAACAAGCGCAATGATGCTTCAGAATGGGACACTCAACAACGAATAGTCTAGGGGACCACGCAATTAGCCATTGCAGTACGTTGTAGGGAAGCGCTCCATCAAATGGCGGTACCTCCAGTGAGTATTTCCTAGTCAAAGGTGCCAGAAAGCGATCTGAAGACGGCGAGGAATTGGAACAATTCCGGTGCAATGCGCGCAACTTTAGGTTCCCGTCGGCCATCTCCCATTTTTTTATTGCCAGACAACCTGGAGGGTTGATCTTTAGCCTGTCATGTAGCGAGTATGGAAAAGCGTGAAGCAATGGTATTCTCACTAAATGATCGTGGACTCTTTGGCACACTCATCGACGCTCTCATTCTGCGTATTCCCTAACTGTACAGGAACCCAGTAGAAGATAGTATCGATTGCCACCGAACTTGCGGTAACGATGGCATCACGGATACCACGAACCAGAGGCTGCAAAGGTTCCAATGCACCGAAAGCATTCTGGACGATTTGTGAGCCTCTATATATCCCAATCTTTTCTCCGAACCGGAAATGACGCTTTATCTTACTTACCGAGCTGTGAATTTCAACCAACTAAGCCGTGAAAACAAATACAGCACCAGTTTGAGCCCCGCTGTCTTTAAACAAAGTGGCGACGGCTTGGAAATAGACTTATTCTTCTTCAGACTTGGAGCAATCCGTCTGCACTAGCACGTTTCAAGCGTTCCGACAACTGCGCTCCTAAATGTTTGAACGCAATACTCCTGGCGATTTAGAAGATTTGGGGAGAATAGGTGTGGCGAAAAATAGTCAAATGTTGCACCTGTAAGATGGAGTCCTGTGCAGAACCAGAGGCGTTACCACCCCGAAAGCTAAATTGAGGTTCAAAGGAATTTACTAGCCCTAAATTGAAAGGAAATAGGGTTTGACTTGAGTATCTCGGCATCATATTCAGTCTAGATTAACCGCAAATGCAATGTGATCTTTTGGCGACTGTGAGAGACGTCGGGCCGGTGCGTGCAATCGCATAATGTACAGTGTAAGGTGCAGTGCAAGTGGTGTCTTTACAACGTCGACATGCAGGTTGCTTTCAATAAGGGACCTGCAGAAGACTCTGGTCGTATGACGGAGACGGGGGAGAGGAAGATTGAGTATACTTTTTCTAATTCACAATCGACTGCAAATGTGTAAAACTTGTATTCCTGGTCAAGCTTTAAGCGAACAAAAAAAGGATTAAAAAACAACTCGGTAGCCTTATCTGCGCCCTAATAGCGGAACATCTCTGTACCAAAAATACCTAATGCGCTAGTACAAGAGAATTAAAGGTGAACCCCGTTTAGGAACAAGTACACTGCCTTAATGTTGTCCAATAAAAACTAAAACCTTGTGTGTTTCGGCATAGCGAGAGGTGCGGTTCAATACCTGTTGGAGCCGACACTCATATATTCGCATCTGGGTCGCACCAAAAGAGATCTAAAGGTCGTCTACGCAGAGCACAGAAAGAACATCTTCTGGCAACACCTATGTGATAAGGTCGATGTTCAAGGCAATGAGCCTAACACTGAGGACACTTCCATGCGGAACACCCTCTTCTTGTCATGTTAAGCAGGGTAGGGCTCATCGCACCCGTTTTCCGAATAAAATATCTCGCAAGAACTCAAATATAATATTGGCAGGCGGGCCCTTGGCCCAATCGTATAGGGAGGTATTCACTATCGTAATGCGGTATCATAGGCCTTCTCAAGAAGTAAAACACTGTAGCGTAGTGCCGAGGTATGCCTGTGAAGACTTGCTCTGCGCAAGGGGGCATACGCAAGCACGGAAAGATAGCCGACCCTAGGCCGCCTGAGATCTGCTTTGGGGAAATTATAGGAGTGAGAAACCGCCTCCTTGATTTTTATACATGGTGCAATTTACGGTTGACCGGGATTTATCTAATGGCTTGCCAAGTTGCAGTTCAAAGGGTATATAAAGAACAAGAGCCCGAAATAAAATTTTAATATATATAATAAATGTGGCAATATATATATATATATATATATATATATATATATATATATATATATATATATATATATATATATATATATATATACAAAAAAGGGGGAACAAATTAATCGATAAAGATAGGTAATTGGATTATGAAAATTTACAATATGACAATGTTAAGCGGGAGGAGCAAAATTAACGTTAGCTCAAACAAGAGATATTAATTACGATTGAGCGGAAAGTTAATTCAAAAGTGGATGTGGGTGACGATTGACGGGGTGTAGTAATCAGGGGATTACAACACAAGATCGGTTTAGAATGAAGCGTGGTAGTGATCTGAGGGGGATGGGGGAGACCAATGGTACAGGTCTTCGAAAGGATACTTTGGGAAGTCCTAACGAAGAGGACTCATCGACAGGAGTTTGAAGAACGAGATTTTCTCTGCTCCAGAGAGATGGAGTCTCAAATACGAGACGGTTCTGCGGCTTGACAGTGATTCTGAGACACAGAGGAACGGGACTCTTGAGGGGATCCGATATGAGAGGGGGGCCGCGCAGTTCTCCGGGAAGAAGATGACACGATAGCTTTATTCTGAACACTGGCCAAAGCTTCACGAACGGAGATCTGCTGGTGAGATCTTAACGACGAGCTACAACTCGAACAGGGGTTGTGGACCTTTGCGAGGGTAACAGACAAAACGGTCTGAACGGAGGGACTGGCAGATTTCTAATCTTCTCGAGGAATGGCGAACATAGGGTTAAATAGTCAGGTGGCTAGTCCGATAGATAGCCCCAGGGCATGGCCGTCACTAGAGGATTCTCGACGTCAGTCTATGTAAACTTACTTCGAGATAGCGAGTCGGATCGGACAGCGAAGTGTGCCTCATGATATAAAGGTAGGGTTAGTACGGCTGCGCTCGCGGGGGAATAGACATAACTGGGAAGCATGGAGGCGAGAGCTCGGCGTTATCACTGCGGAGGGGAAAGTGAGGATCGTCCGAAAGCAAATACAGCTGGGTCGGGTGACTCAGCGCGGGACTGCTTCCTTCTCGAAGATTCTAAACTTCCCACGTTAAGGAGCACGTGGTTTAGGGCGAAAGGGCTAAAAGAGGTATTCCGGAGGGGGGTTTCCTCTCAAGTTGGTCCTTCGAAGGCATCCCCTCACACGCCTCTCTTTTCCAATATGACATGGGAGGAGTCGTGTAAGGGAAAAACTTTGACCTGGGTCTACAGGTCTACAATAAAAGCAGGCATTTAATTTTGAATCTACACAGCGGTCACCAAATGAAAGAATGACTTTCGTTTAATTCCTGATGCAGGGTATATTTAAAAAGGTATCATCCTTAACTAGCAAACAAAAAACAACAAAATAAATAAATACAGAAAATAGTTAAATGCGAGTTACAAGAAAATTCAATTTAAATAAAGATTCATTCATGAATTGGGTAGTGGAACCATATTTAATACAAAAAAAGAACGCGCAATAAAAAAATACACAAAGGACAGACATGTAAAAAAAATTCAAAATTCAGGGAAACCAAGGAGCATAAATGTATACAGTTAGGACGGAGTTCTAGGATAATTAGAAAGGGGAGAGTACCCAGAGTCGATTATACACACCAGAGTAAAAGGCTTAACACAATTTAGTTTGCAGTAGGAGGATCCTCGACCTGATTCCTACTTAAACAGTCTGTAACACAATTTTCTGTCCCTTCTATGTACACTATTCGGAAGGATATTCCATTAGAAGCAAACTCCAACGCATAAGCCTTCCTTTCTGTCCTTTACATTTTTTAAATAAGACAATGGGCGATGATCGGTTTCGATCACAAACTTTTTACCTAACAAATATGTTTTGAATTTCTGCACGCTCCACACAATCGCTAGAGACTCAAGTTCTATTACCGCGTAGTTCGTTTCTCGTGATGAGAGCTTCTGACTGGCGTACGCAATGGGATAACTACTGCCATCTTCTTCATATTCGAGCAAAACACAACCGATGCCTTCACGACAAGCATCCGTTCGTATTCCAAACGGTTTGCTCGTGTTCGGGAGTCGCAGTATGGAAGCTGAAGTTAGTATTTCCTTCAGCTGCTGGAAGTGGGCGGTCACCTTAGGGTTCCATACGAGGGGTCCCGTCAACGTTTCTTTAGCAAGGAGCTAATGGGGGACGCTAAAGCGGCGAAATTTGGGACAAACCGTTTCTAAAAGGATGTCGATCCGAGAAAAGAGCATAATGTTTTTTCTTACCCGGAAGGGGCATGTCGGCGATGGCCTTCAACTTCTCTTGCCGGGGTGTCATTTGATTTTCACCAATGTGGAAACCAAGGTATTTAATAGCGCCGTAGGCAAAATGCATTTGCTGGGAACTATAGTGAGGTCGTGTTCTTGAAGCCTACTGAGGAAGGAGCGTAGGGAGATTTTATGTTGGTCCCATGTGTGGGTGGCCACGTAAACGTTATCAAAGTAGAAGGAACTGTTATTCAGCCCATCCAGTATCCGGCGCATAATGTGATTATAGTTACTACAGGTAGTAAATAAACAAAAAGGAAGACGCCTAAACTGCATAAGTCCTTTTTCTGTGTGAAATGCGGTGTATTTCCGGGCACTAGCTTTAAGGGGGATTTGATAGTAGGCCTTACACAAGTCATTCTCTGAAATAAACTTAGCCTCTTCAAATAGATATAGGCTCTGGTCTATCAATGGAATAGGCTTAGCGTCGAAAACTGTTACAGCGTTCAGTTTTCTAAAGTCTACGTTCATGCCAAAAGACTGATCTGGCTTTCTGACCATAACAATGGGGAAGCAATAATCCGACGTGGAAGGTTCAATGATCTCTAATTTTAGCAACTTTTCCACTTCGGCGTTAAAAGTAGGATGCAAGTGTACGGGCAAGGGGTATGGTTTAGAGTGAATAGGTTCATGGGTGGTTTGGGCTATATCATGCTCAAAATATAAAGAGCAACCAGGCTTCTCGGAAAAAACATCGGTGAATTCAGTCAACGAAAGAGCCAATTTCGCCTTCTGAGGAGGTTCCAGCTTAGGATTTAAATCGAGTTCTGGGCAGAGCTTTCACGGAAACCGGGCAGCGAAGGGAGAGGTAGTAGTTATCAGACTCGACACATACGGTTTCAACTAAATTAAGACGCTCAGAGGGATAATAGGCTTCAATTATTGCCTCTTCGCCAAGGGCAATTATATTGTTAATGCAGGCGCGGCGGTGATACCGCTTAAGCATCTTTACATGAAACAATTCGTTCCCTGAGGGGGTCTGTATTACGTAATCCACGCGGCCGCGTGCTTCTAGAATTGAAAAGGGACCTTTCCATTGGGACAATAGCTTTTTTGTTTCCGTGTGGGTAGGAGGAGCAGCACTTCGTCACTGTAATTGAATCGCCTTTATTTTGACCTAACGTCATATTAGGTCCTATAATTTTCCAAGTTTATGTCCGTATTTTTGTAAGCTATATCGACGCATTCTTCCAAGCGGTTACTAAGGTCTAACACGTAAGAATACGAGGATTTGATCTCCTTATCCGGGCGAGGGTTGGAAAAAGTTCATTTAATATGTTCATCGGGCCTTGGACGTTTCGGCCATACAACAGCTCAAAGGGGGCAAATCCTAAAGGTCTGTCGGGGATTTCTCTGCAGGGAAACAGGGCAACCGGCAGGTATCGATGCCATTCTCGGGGCTGAGCATGGCATAACCTTTTCAAAATGGTCTTAAGAGTACCATTCAGCGTTTCACAGAGGCTGTTAGCGGCGGGGTGAAAAGGGGAGATGGATAGGGGTTTGATCATAAGGAGCTTGCCGACGTATTCAATTAGTTCAGAGGTGAACTGTCTACTTCTGTCCGACAAGATCTCCCTCGGAATACCGATACGAGAAAAGATAGAAATCATGGCTTCCTCACAGGTCACGCTATCTATCTTTTTAAGGGGGACTGCGTCTGGTAATCTCGTTGCAGAATCAACAAGAGTGAAGACGTACGAGTGTCCTTCGCTAGACGGAGGTGAATTGGGCTAATCAACTCTATGACCCCTCTAAAGAAGGGCTCCGAGAAATTGGGCTCTTCTCGAGGTAGGCAGGTGAAATTCTTCATTTTTCTGTAGTCTTTTGGCAAATGTCACACGAACTGCAAAACTCGGAAATTTCTTTGGGAGCACTGGGCCAAAAGAAATAACTTATGATTATCTGGGCTGTTTTATTGTGGCTAAAATGACCAGCCAGTGATCAATCGTAGGTGAGTCGGAGGACTTGGGAAACATGCGAACAGGGGATACATAACGAGCGAGTTGGGGTTTGATCCTCAGACGAACTGAAGCGAAAAAGAAGTCTGTCACTAATGAGATAGGCGACTTTCCTTTGACCACGGGCAGATCGTTGTTCTTCATTTCTCGCTTTTTCGCATAAGGGATGGATGGCGGGACATTCCTCCGGAGCGGTTGCAAAAGTTTCGTTTGGAAAGGCTAGAAATTCTAGGGCATAAAGGGGTTCTAATGGCACGAGGGGAGCAGTGTCCTTTAGCGCCTGAGCCCACGTGAAGACGGGCTGTGCAACGGGGTTAGGGGGGAGCTGCGGGCTATGGCCGACAACACGTCTCAGAACCTAATGAGGGCTGCTATCACTTCGGCCCAACCAGTAAAGTATTTACATTTGAGATAGCAGCGGACCACAGAGAACCGCTTTGCACATCACAAGTAGTCTTGGACTACTGCAAATTTATCGTGGTCGGCCCTCACTGGAAGGAGCACATTTTTTGAGACGACGAAGCAAGTACAGCCGGTGTCTCTGACGAGGGTTGACACTGGAGCCATTAACACTTCCGTTTTAAAACTCAAGCCTACTGGGAGAGCATTTGTTGAACATGAAATTTACTTGCTGTCCCAGGGTACTAGTTGTTGCAGAAGTTGCTGGTGTTTCAGATAAAGCGGGCGGTTGAGAGAGAGAGAGAGAGAGAGAGAGAGAGAGAGAGAGAGAGAGAGAGAGAGAGAGAGAGAGTGAGAGGGAGAGATGTACTTATTTGGTAGATTTTCTGATTAGGAGCAAAACATAATTGTGAGTTTTGGGGACAGTTTGTCCTCACATGACCGAGAAAACCGCAGGAAAAACACACTATGGGCCTTCGAGGGTAATGCGAGGCTGGGGGATTATTTATGAAGGGCTTAATATCCCTTGATTCCGGTGGGAGATGGTACTTGGGTTTAGAGAGACCAGGTACCTTCACAAACTTGGGCGAGTTTTCGGGGGACACTTGGAGCTGTTACCTCTACTTTTGGGGGATGGGGGATGAGACTTATTGGGGTCTTTCGGATATAGGTGGTGGCTTGACGCGTGCACATCAGACTCTTCTATACATTCCTTGAAGGAAGACAAGCATCTATCCTTCACGAATGTGCGGATTTCGTAAGGTAGTGCAGCCATAAACTGATTCCGTAAGATTAAATCAAATAGGGACTCGTAGTCGCAGTTGACTTGGGCTGAGTCCAACCAGAGTTGAAAAGTCCTTTGGAGGGTGAATCCAAATTGGCGGTAGGTCTGGCAAGGAAGTATCATCGCCTGGCAGAACTTTACTCTATAGAAATCAAGATTCAAATTAACTGCCGATAATAATAACGACTTGAGGGTGGAGATGTCGAGGGTGGCTTTGCCGGGGAGCGAAATAAAAATTTCTCTCAAGTGGGTATTGAGGAGGGGAAGTAGTCGAGCGACTCCATTGGCTTCAATGTGTCAGTGGTTCACTTCTAAAAAAAATTTAAAGTGAGTTATATAAGCACTGAAATCCTCGCCCTCATTAAACATTGGCAACTTTACTGATGGGGTTTAGGCGATTAATTTATCGAGCTAACCGAAAGGGTTTCCAAATGATTTATGTTAAGCTTACGCTCATGCTGACGAATTCTTTTTCTTTCTTCCATTTCTCTCTGGTCTTTTTTCCTTCCCTCTTCAACTTCTCTTTGTTCTTTTTCTCTTCTTTCTTCAGCTTCTGTTTGTTCTTTTTTTCTCTATTTAGCTTCTCTTTGCTCTCTTTTTACTGCCCTGTAACTTATTTCTTCCTCTGAAATATAGGCAACTGGGTCCTTGCTTGACAGCCCAAACATCTCTCCTTGCTGTCGGAAACGTTTAAATGACAATATCTTGCTGGTGTACATGTGCGTCTGGCCGCTCAGCGCATCCAAAGAACTCACGGAAAATATTATGGGGCTCTTACGATCATACCAAAACCCTAACGGAGATTTAATTATATAATGATTGTACGCAATCAATAAAGAAAAGAAAATAAGTATTAATTTAAAAATTGATCCCTATATCACCATTAACTATAGGCCTTTTAATACTGCATGGGGATTAGTAGGGGGTTTTAGGGGAAATCGACTCACCAAAAAAGACACGCAACGAAAATAAGCTTGAAAAAAAGGTCACCACAACAGAAATGATCAATCAAAAGATAAGAAAAAAGGAAGAATTTGTTCCACTATCTTTGGATATCCTTGAACGAACTTGGCAAATTGTTACTCAACAACTTAACTGGCAGGGAGGGGGACTTGAAAATAGAAAGAGGTCCTTCAATACAAAATAACCCAACTCAATATCACGAACCTCGGGTCGACGAGGTATCTTGACAGGCTCGTGGTCACGACGAACGTCCTAAGTTCTTATTTGGTTGAACTTGTTCACCTTTCCCCATCTGTGTTGGGAGAACCAAGGCGGCACTTCTTCTGCCTCACCATATTCTTGACAGGCCCCTGAGAATACTAAGTGGGACCTGCTGCTAGAATAGCTCCTCGGAAGCAACTCCACAAGAAAGGATAAAGGAGAACCACAAACGCCTAACTATTGGAGGGGTGGGAAAGCCCTCTCCGCTAGGAAACACCTGGAGCCCTCCCTGAGAAAGTAAATGACTGGTGACAACTCCTTAAAAGAATTCGAGGTGACAGAGGATGGCTCCAATAGTGGTAAAGGGGAGAAACTCCTTTACCAATAAAAAGTGGTGATAGTGGCCCTTGCATCAGACAATGTTTTTTGTTGCCTTCCTTGCCCATCACAACATCAAATTGAGTGAGGTATTTTTGAGAGGGATGTCATCGCTCATTGCCGTAATTTTACTTCACTGCCCTTGCCCGTTCAACCCTAATTTGACCCACATAAAGGATCGTTCTTTTATACGCCTTCACCGCTCCTCCTTGGTGACCGTAGACCAAAACCTGCCGATGGTGCGATAAGCAGGTCGGAGTGGCGGATCCGGCTTGCTGAATGGGCACGGAGAGGTAAAGGTCACTATGAGCGAATTCCACTCTAAGAGGAAGCCAGAGAAGAGGGCAAAAAGGTGGCAGTTGAAGTGGAAGGGGTGCATAAAGGCACCATTGGAACACAGCAGCTTCTCTAGATGTGGATCAAGAGTGGAAGTTCCCTCTGTGATCGAATCCTTCCTTGCGGGCACTCGGCCTGGGACGACTTGCAGGCCCTCCAGATAGTCGGTGTACCAGGCTACATGGGGTATCTCCAGAGGCCGCACTGGGAACGAGAGTTCGTGTTAGTCCTCCAGGTTTCAGTTGTAACATGCGATTTTGTCCCCGGCGACACCATCCACTTTCTTGCGGGTCGAAAAAATAAAGAGAGGATAGCCGTAGAAAAAGTGTGTGTATAGAGAAAAAGGGGGGAACGCAGTAGTTTCCACAGGCCCCTTCAAAGTGATCAACTCAATAGAGTAAGCGGGGCCCTCTCCATTTGTTTTTAGCTTCCCCATTCTCCAATGAGTATTATTGTCAATTATAGTCATTTCCTCTCTTTAATTTAAGTCATCCGTGTAATCAATAATATTAATAATAATACGCTTGTGTAGGGCAATCAACAAGGTTACCTGCCCTATAGAAAAGGCTTAATAAAAGAGGTAGCACTTCAAAGCGCGCTTGAAAGCAGCAAAACTGGAGGCACGAATAACTGTAGTCAGGTCATTCCACAACCGAGGAGCAAATATCGAGAAAGCAAGATTGCTTCTGCAGTTTGTAAGCTCTTGACAAGGATTGCAAAGTTTGGATCCGTTGAAGGTATCGAAGAGAAGAAGCAATATGGGGTCCAGCTCGAAAGGGGTTAACAGTAACATACAACAGGTAACGAAAGCATGGATGGCTGTCTCAGGACTACTGCAGTCAAAGCGGGATCGTATGTAGCTAAGATTAGGGAGAAAGCAAAAAGAGAATTTGCAGACAATAACAACATGCGCTTTGAAAGATAGTTGACTATCAATGGTGCCACCCAGAGTTTTATCAATTTCAGAAAAGGTAAATCGGGGTGGTACCTTCAAAGTTAAGAATATGAACAATAGTTATCCACAGGGCCATATCGGACAGAGTACTCGCCAGTAACACCTCAGCTTTGTCGTGTTTGAGTTTCAGAAACTTATTCAGTGCCATTTAGAGAACAAGGCCTGTGATCGGCATAGAAATTATATGATAGGTATTAACAGATTTAGTGCGAGATGATTGTTAAGTGTGGAGCAGTAAGCGTTGGTTTAAAAAACAAAAGGATAATCTTTCATATTATTATATAAAATGGAGTAAAGGAGGCAGGAAAACAAAGCAACAAGCCGGAAAACAACGTTATGTTTTAGTTATTAAAACCATGGGTATTAAAGCAGCTTTCCCTCTAAGTAACAAAATGCAACTTTCCACGTTGCAATATTTTTTAATTATTAAAAAGGGCTCAGAGCCTATTTTTTATGGGGAGGCGGGGGAGACTCCACAAAGGGTTTTGAAAAGGTTTCATAAGTAGTAAATTTAGAGAGGAGGAAAATATATGACTAGTATATAGCCAGAGTTGAAAATCTCAAATTTACACAGGTACTTATCTTAGTAAACATAACCATGAAAGTGCCTAATAACACTACAAACTCAGTCATTTATTTAGTCCTTAGGGTTGTTATTAAATACATGTCCATAAAAAGAAAATTGATCTCGTGAGCGGAGATGTGGTCTTGCGGTTGAGTGGTCTAATTGCACCTTGGTTAGTCCTAGGATCGATTCTGGTCATCACAAAGACCTTTTTCATATCTTTCTTTTCGAGCCTTTCCCGACATCACGCTCTAAACATTCAGGCGTCCGCCTATACGTCCACACGGTATATGATATATACGGCTATATTTTTTTCCTATAGGCATTATAATCTGTCGGAGGCAAAGCCAGCCTCACTTTGTATAAAAACTAATCTCATTCGTATAAAAGAACCCAGAAAAATAAAATGGGAAAAATTCTGAAAAAAGTTTCGGCTATAAAATTTACGAAATCATAATGTAGAAAAATAAGGTCGCATAAATTCGGTCAAAAATAGCCATTGGAAAGATGGAGAGTCGCCCCAAATCCTAAAAATCACCCAACCTTCTTCTATACTCCCTTTTCGGCGGAAGATAATCCATTTTTCCACATTTTGGGGCTATTTGGCTGGTAGTGGACAGAGGCGTCTGGTTTCAATGATAATTCCACCACATCGCCTTCATAGATTGAAAGAGTGAGTTAGTTATAAATGGAGTGAATTCGGGATGATAGATCCAATAGAGAGAGAGAGAGAGTATATGATGTGTGTAAGTGTGTGAGCGTGATCTCTCTCTCTCTCTAAGAATATATATAAATATATATATATATATATATATATATATATATATATATATATATATATATATATATATATATATATATATATATATATATATATATATAAATATATATATATATATATATATATATATATATATATATATATATATATATATATATATATATATATATTTGGCAAAACACAGTCTACCTCAAAGCCCTCTGAAGGAGCTCTTCTCACATACACGAAAAGGTACCACATAAATTTTGCGTTTTTTTTTGTCTTAGTAAAAGCATATTTTATGTGTTACCTTCTTGTATATGTGAGAAGAGCTCCTTCCGAGGGCTTTGAGGAAGACTGTGTTTGCCAAATATAGCTTTTAAACTGCATAATTAAGATTGCATTACTGCAATAATTTTTTCATATATATATATATATATATATATATATATATATATATATATATATATATATATATATATATATATATATGAGTAAAGGAACTCAATGGCGAGTTATGGTATGTGATAGTGAAACCACTGTAAAGGAGCCAAAAGTTTAATTTACGAGACTAGTTTCGGTATGTAGTTTATCATACTCTCTTCAGTCGTATACTGAGAATGCGATTGTTACAAAAGTCTATAAATAGCGTACATATCAAAAAAAAAAGAAAAACCACAACGAAACACAAAACGGGGGAAAAAGGTAATTAATCAGGGGATGTGAGTCTAAGATCGTTGACTAAACTGATTACGATGAGGTTACGGGAATGGAGGCTACATTTCAATTGCCCATCTGACAAATTAAAATTTGGAATTGAATTTTTCCTACTAATATAGATTCTACTATTTTTCTTTTACGGAAGTCTTTAAAATTATATATGATTTGTGGGTCACATTGTCGTATTACGTTACCGTATATTATTTTTGTTCGTCTAACCGCCTGAGTTAAATTGTAATATTTTTAATGTGCCCATTGTCCTGTTCACAATATATTCCTGTGTGTGTTTATGTTGTTTTTAAGACTTATTCTCTTATGAGCTTAGGTCCTTGTGGAGTGGATGAGGGGGTAATTGTTTTGCCTGGTTGTTTCTTTCTGTATTCGCCATCCGTGAGAGTTATGAAAGCTTCGGGAGCCAATCTAATTAAGCCTTGGCATAAAGCCTCCTCGACTTCCTTTTCATGGCAGTCGCTTGATGTGAAACCTCATTTGTACCTTCCAGATATTACTCCTTCCGTTACATGAAGTGCTGTCATCGGCTTAGGGAAAGGAGACCTTTCGGCAGCAAATACCTACAAGTTTATTTTCCTCGAATGATATACGTGCCTAGGCTCCCTCTTACAAGAAGAGGACGACTCGGAAGTCTTTGAGGCTGCGAGGTTTTCCGGGACCGGGGGGACCGTTCCTCTACCCCGGGTCTCGCAGTCTCAGTCTCCGAAACTTTTATCCTTTGTGTGTGCTTTTGTGTGTTTTGGTGTTTACATCGTTGCTTTGTTTTTCGGTGCGTGGTTGGTTCGAGTTACTTTCCTTTTGTGCATGGATCCTGGGGTCCCTGGAAGGAACTGGGGCGCTGCCGGGGATGGGGATTTTCTGGCAACGATTCTCGAATTGGGGTTTGAGACTTATTTTAAGGATCTCCCTGGATCGCGGGTTCTCTGGAAACCACATTTCATCCATTCCATTATTCGTCAGCATTTTATTAAGCTCCTTCGCAAAGGTCCCCGGGGAATTGAGATTCGCGATGTGAGCATAATAGTTGCAACATATAATTTTCGTCGAGTCTTCGTTCTCGAAGAGGTTTGTTTTGTTTTCTTCTTCCTGTTTCTTTTGGTTAGCTTTTTTCTTCAAGAGTTCTTTTTTGACCTCGCAAGCCATGGAGAGCGTCTTATGTTCTCCTACACAGTTCAGGCACTTCATAGAGGTGCTATTACAACTCCTCCAAGAATGTGTATTTAACGAGCAAATAGAGCACAAAAGAACGTTCCCCCTGCGGCAGGTAACCGTTGTGTGCTCCTCGTACTTATAGCACTTGAAACACATCTGGAGGTCGATAAACTCCTCACGTTCGATCTGATCAGCGCAGACACGAGGTTAAAGAGTAGCATACCTCTCTCCGTAGCCATAAACGCCATTGCCGTATCACAAAAGACTATATTGAATACGTGTGTGTAATCCTTGAATTTAATTATCTCAGATACCTTCAGCCAGGAGCGTTTTTTTTCTACCTCCGCATGAATCTCTTCAACGGAGTGCCCCCAACCCATGGACCGAAGCGGCGAAGGATAATGTTACGGTGTGTCTTTATTTGTGGCGGTGTGTGTGGTTTTAAGTTCAGTGTTTTTAGGCATTATTCTCCTTTAGGGGAGGTGAGTGCTTCGCAATCACTCTCCTTTGAGCAAGTAGCCGCGTACCCATTATCTGTGTCGATCAATCTTACGAGCGCAATTCCTAAATCCCCATAAATTTTAGCAAAGGCCCTCCCCCGATCAGTCTTGGGGCCACCGGAGAGGGTCTTCAGCGGTATCCGCCGGGTCTCTCTCATTTACTCTACCATATCCTCATGTGTGAGGGTGCACAAGATAAATTTCAATGAAAACATCCCATCGAGGGAGTGTGTGTTTGTAAGTGTGCGTGTGTAGTAGTTTAAAAGAGGATCTATAACCAAGTTTTAAGGAAAAGTTATTCAAGAAAGGTGTCCCAGTCCCGAAAATATAGTTTTTCACAGGGCAATTTAACTTCGGAGTAGGGCGCTTTTCGAATGTCCACAGGTCATTGAAGGACAGATGAAGTACGGGGAGAGGGGTGAGGGAAGCAAGTTCAATCCCCGCCCAAGGCTCTCGAAAGCGAGTGAGAAAAATTTTATTCGAAAGATTCACTCATAATTTACCGCAAAATCCGTCAATAATATTTTCACTGCTTAGAGCACTCATGATTTAGTTACTTAGACTCGCGAGTTTAAAATTCACAATCTCGGAAGAAAAATTAGCAAAGCACAAAAATATTCTTCATTAGAGTGAAGATGACCGATCACGATCGAAAGACGTCTCGGAATAAAAAGTCTTTTGCAAATGTTTTTTCTCGCATACAAGACCCAGACAAAAAAATTGTAAGAAAATAAAGAGAATACAAATTAAAATCAATAACGCTGCCACTGCTGTGGACTTCAACAGTGCATGTATACAAGATGGCCTCTTACCTAATTTTATATATATATATATATATATATATATATATATATATATATATATATATATATATATATATATATATATATATATATATATATATATATATATATATATATATATATATATATATATATATATATATATATATATATATATATATATATAAATATATATATATATATATATATATATATATATATATATATATATATATATATATATATATATATATATAGTACAAGAAAGAGAAATTGCCTTCATTGTGCCGCCCTCTGCTCTCTTTGATTCTAGTCTTCTTCTAATGTCCCTTTCTCTTACCTCTAAAAAACCTCCTGTTTCTTGTCTCATTGCTCATTCGCGTCCAATTTCTCTTTCTTGTACTATATTGTAATATAGTCTGCAATGCAAGGTTTCTGCACCTTTATTTCTGTCTTCAAAATTGTTTTGAAAGGCAGAAAATAAATATGGCGAAAGCCCTGTGGTGGTTGTTATCACCCGCAGAACTTGCATTTGCTCCTTCTTCTATATATATATATATATATATATATATATATATATATATATATATATATATATATATATATATATATATATATATATATATATATATATATATATATATATATATATATGCGGTTAAAAGGCTATTTTTGGCAAACACAGTCTTCCTCAAAGCCCTCGGAAGGAGCTCTTCTCACATACACGAGAAGGTAACACTTAAAAGAGGTGTTCTCTCAGAGGAAGAGTGTGTTTGCCAAAAATAGCCTTTTAACCGCATAATTAATTGCGTTACTGCAATAATTTTTATATAAAGGGGGCGAAGGGTATTTGAGGACGTTTTATGTATGTTAATAAAACAACTTTATTTCAGCAAAAATTAATATATTTGAATTAACATTTGCGCAATTAGTCTTGATAATGATTTTTAATCAAATTATTTTATTTTATGAAACCGCCTTCGGCTTTGATGACTACTTCAATGCGAGGCCGAAACCACTGGCATGCTGACAATATATGGTACTTATTCATTTTGGACATCATCTGGTCAATGGCGGCCTTTAGTGAAGCTATGGTATTATGAGGATCTCTTCCTTTCAACAGCGTTCCACAGCTAATAGTCTATAGGATTCATATCTGTCGAGTTTGGAGACCACATATTGGGTGTTACATGATCATAAAAATTGTCTGACAATTTTTCCTGAGTTACTAAGATTTTATGAGGTGTCGAGTGCTGTTGAAACACATCTGGCCTTACATTTCGTACTTCATCTATCCAGGGCTTGATAATAGTGCCCACACCTCAATGCATCGTGCTGCATTGATTCTACAACCTTGTGGAAAAACGTGCGGTGGTATGACATGACCTTCGCTACTCACCATTCTTAAGACCATCCCAGGTGCTAGAAATTTGAATGTGCATCACTCTGGGTATTTCAGAAGGATCTCCTCATAACCTTTAACTCAACTCCAACCGAACTTTGTGTACAAATGATCTTGCAACATCTAAAAGTCGCTAATTGCTAAATTAGTATGACTGCTGTCTTTTCATTTCTTGAGATATGGTGTTATTTTCAAAGGATTTTCTGCAATATATATATATATATATATATATATATATATATATATATATATATATATATATATATATATATATATATATATATATATATATATATATATTAATTAATTTTAAGATTTAATAACTGAAAACAAAAGTTCTTCCAATACTCCTCACCCTATCTATAAGGCTAAGAATGGAGTGTGAGCGATAAAAATATGAGAAAATGAAAATGAAATGAAAGGAAGTGAAAGTATAATAGATAATAACTAATATGTTGTAACTTGAGATGAAGTACAGCTCACCAAGAGACAATATGAGGATTGAAACGAAGAACGAAAGGAATGGTAGAGCCAATCACTTCAAATTAAAGAAAAACAACAACTAAACAAACTCAAATCTACCAGTCATGACTGTTACAGCTTAGGAACTCTCACTTCCTACACCATAAAGAGACATGGTCGATTCCACATAGAGGCAAGTCCATCTTTCTCGTGAATGGCACCAACAAAAAACTTCCCACGTAAAATTATGAGATTTTAAATCCATAAATTTTTATGTGGAGAATTAATTTCGCTCTAAAAATGTTCCACCGCGTTATTTGTCTATTGAGATAAGCGATGTGGTTTTATTGCATCGGCTGATGTAGTGTGAAAAATTTGATAGATCTCTTAAAAATGTTCATATATATATATATATATATATATATATATATATATATATATATATATATATATATATATATATATATATATATATGTATATATATATATATATATATATATATATATATATATATATATATATATATATATATGTATATGTATATATATATATATATATACATATATATATATATATATATATATATATATATATATATATATATATATATATATATATATATATATATATATATAGTACAGTAGCGTACGTGTAACTATAGAGATAAAACCACAGTAATAGGACTAATTTTATATGCGAAAACAGGTTTGTGCATGCTAGCATCGGATAATTTAAGGAGGGAAAGTTCTTTTTGCCTGCTTGCATCGGATCATTTACCGAGGAAATCTAAATTGTGCCCTCTCGCATCGGATCCTTTAGGGAGGGAAAGTATTTTGTGCCTGCTCCCTTTGGATCGTTAACTGACGGAAGTTAATTGTTGCCTGGTCGCATGGAATCATTTACGGAGAGATGGTAGTTTGTGCCTGTTCGCTTCGGATCATTTACGGAGGGAAGGTACTTTGTACCTGCTCGCATCGGATCATTTAAGGAGGGAAGATCCTTTGTGCCTGCTTGCATCGGATCACTTACGAAGGGAAGGCTAATTTGTGCTTGCTTGCATCGGATGAGTTGCGGAGGGACTTTACTTTGTGCTTGCTCGCATCGGACCATTTACTAACTGAGGTTACATTGTTCTTGCTAGCATCGGATCACCATCGGATGGAGGTTACTTTGTGCTTGCTCGCTCGCCTCACACACCGAGGGACGTTAATTGTACCTGCTCTAATCGGATCAGTTACTGATCGACATCACTTTGCGTTTGCTCGATAGGATCACTTCCAGACGGACAGTACTTTGTTCCGGCTCGCATCTGTACACTTACGGAATAAGGTACTTTGTTCTTGCTAACATCAGATTACTTACACATGGAAGTTACTTTGTTTTTACTTGTATCGAATCAGTTACAGGGGGACGTTACTTTGTGCCTATTCGCATCGACTCACTTACTTACGGATGTTCTCTCTTCTTGCTAGAAACGGATCACTTATGGATCGACATTACTTCTTTTCTTATATCCTCATCGGATCACTTAAGGATGGACGTTACTTGTGCTTGCTTGAATTGAACGACTTTGACGGACGTTACCTTGTGCCTGGTCGCATTGGATCCCTTACGGACTCAGGCTGCTTTTTTATTCCTAGCACCGGATCACTTACGGAAGGACGTTACTTCTTTTCTTACCCTCATCGGATCACTTATGGAGGGAAGTTACTTGTGCCTGCTCGAATTGAACCACTTACATTGAACCAATTGCTTACATTTGATCATTTACGTAGGGAATGTACATTGTACTTGCTCATTTTGGAGGATTTAGGGTGGGAAGGTACTTTATGTCTGATTGCATCGTAACAGATACGGAGGCACGAAGCTTGTGCCTGCTCACATCAGATCACTTAAGAATGAAAGGTACATTAGCTTGCTCTCATTTGATCAGTTACACGGACGTTACTTTGTGCCTGCTCGCATTGGATCACTTCCGGACTGAGGTTACTTTATTATTGCTAGCATCGGTACACTTTTGGATGGACGTTACTTTGATGCTTTCTTGCATCTGATCAGTTAAGGACTGAGGTAACTTTGTTCTTGCTAGAATCGGATCACTTAAGGATTGACGTTACTTTGTGCTTAGCAACACTGGATCAGCTACACAGGGACGTTAATTGTGCCTGCTGGCTTCGGATAATTTACGGAGTGAAGGTACCTTGTGTTTGCTCGCAGTGGATCATTTACGGATGGAAGATACTTTGGGCCTGCTCACATTAGTTTAGTTACTGAGGGACGTTTCTTGTGACAGCTTGCATCGGATCATTTAAGGTCTGACGTTAATGTGGGCATGCTCGCAACGGATCATTTATGGAGAGAAGGTACTTTCTGCCTACTCACACTTGATCATTTACGGAGGGAAGTTACTTTGTGCCTGCTCGCATCGGATCATTTATGGAGAAGAGGTACTTTGTGCTTGCTCGCATCGGAACAGTTACGGAGGGACGTTGCTTGTGCGTGCTAACATCGGTTTAGGTACGGAGGGACGTTACTTGTGCCTGCTCGCATTGGATCATTTAATGACTGACGTTACGTTGTGCATGCTCGTAACGGATCATTTACGTAGTGAAGATATTTTGGGCCTGCTCCCATAGGATCATTTAGGGATGAAGGTACTTTGTGCCTACTAGCACCTGATCATTTCCGGAGGGGAGATACTTTGTGCCTGCTCGCATCTGATTTTATACGGTGGGAAGGTACTTGTGTACCTGCTCGCATTGGATCATTTACAAATGGAAGGTAATTTGTGCCTGCTTAAATCTGATCACTTACGGAGGGAAGTTACTTTATGCCTGCTTGCAAAGGATCATATAAGGAGGGACTTTACTTGTGCCTGCTTGCATCGGGTCATTGACGGACGGACGGACGGACGGACGGACGGACGGACGGACGGACGTTAATTTGTGCCTGCTCGCATCGGAACAGATACGGCGGGACAAACCTTGTGGCTGCTCGCGTCGGATCACTTAAGAAGAGAAGGTACATTGTGCTTGCTAACATTTGATCAGTTACGGAAGGACGTTACGTTGCACCTGCCCGCATCGGATCACTTTCGGACTTAGGTTACTTTGTTCTTGCTAGCATCGTCACACTTCTGGTCGAAGGTTACTTTCTGCTTGCGCTTGCATCTGATCAGTTAAAGACTAGAATCGGATCACTTAAGGATTGATGTTAATTTGTGCTTGACAACAGCTGATCAGTTACGCAAGAACGTTAATTGTGCCTGCTGGCATCGGATCCTTTACGGAGTGAAGGTACTTTCTATTGCTTGAATCGGATCATTTACGTAGGGAAGATACTATGTGCCTGCTCCCATAGGATCATTTATGGAGGGGAGTTACATCGTAACAGTTACGGAGGGGCTTTACTTTGAGCTTGCTCGTATCGGACCACTTAAAGAGGGAAGTTACTTTGTGCTTGCTCACATCGGATACTTTAGGCGGGAAAGTATTTTGTGCATGCTCACATCGCTTCAGTTACGGATGGACGTTACTTTTACCTACTCACATCGGATCATTTAAGGACTTATTTACTTTGTGCATGCTCGCAAGGGATTATTTACGGAGGAGATGTACTTTGTGCCTACTTGCACCTGATGATTTACGGAGGGGAGGTACTTTGTGCCTGCTCGCATCGGATAATTTACGGAGAGAAGGTAATTTGCGCCTGGTAGAATTGGATTGGGTATGGACAGACCTTACTTGTGCCTGCTCGCATTGGATCACCTACTAAGGTAAGGTATTCTGATCTTACTCGCATCGGATCAATTAAAGACGGAAATTACTTTGTTTTTTCACGCAATTGATTACTTACGGACGGGTGTTAATTTGTGCCTGTTCGTATTAGATCACTTACGGACTGAGGTTACTTTTTTCTTGCTAGCATCGTATCACTTACGTATTGACGTGACTTTGTGATTCCTCGCAACGGAACACTTACGGAGGGATTTTATTTGTGCCTGCTCGCATCGGATCAGTTACGGAGTGATGTTGCTTGTACCTGCTTGCTTCGTATCAGTTACGTTTGGACGATATTTTGTGCCTGCTAGCATTGGATCATTTACGGACGGACGTTAATTTGTTCCTGCTCGCATTTAATAATTTACTGAGGGAAGGTACTTTATGCCTGCTTCCATCGGATTATTTACCCAAGGAAGGTACTTTGTGCCTGCTTGAATCTTATCAGTTAAGGGAGGACGTTAATTGTGCCGGCTCGCATCGGATCACTTACGAAGGGAAGTTACTTCGTGCTTGCTCTCATTGGACCAGTTACTGACGGACGTTACTTTGTGCCTGCTGGCATCGGGTCCTTACCGACTGAGGTTACTTTGCTCTTGCTAGCTTTAGATCGATAACTATTGTGCTGTACTTTGTGCTTGCCCACATTGGATCACGTACAGAGGGAAGGTACTTTACGCTTGCTCACATCGGATTTTACGGACTGACATAACTTGTTTCTTGCCCGCACCGGATCAGTTACAGACGGATGGTACATTGTGCTTTCTCGCAACGGATGAATTACGCACGTTAATTTGTGCGTTCTCACAATGGGTTACTTACCTCCTGAGGTTAATCTGTTCTAGGCAGCATTGGATCACTTACGGATGGACGTTACATTGTGATTTATCACATCGGATCATTTACGGATGGACCTTACCTGTGCCTGCCCGCATCAGCTCAGTTACGGATGGAGGTAACTTTGTGCTTGCTCTCATAGTATTTCTTCCAGATGGATGTTAATTTATGCCTACTCGCATAAGATCACTAAAGGAATGAGTTTATTTTGTTATTTCTACCATCGGATCATTTCCCGATGGACGTTGCATTGTGCTTGCTGCATTTGATCATTTACGGTGGGAAGATACTTTGTGCTTGCTCGCATTGGATCCTTTACGGAAGGATGCTACTTTATTATTGCTCTCATCGGAACAGTTACAGACAGACGTTACTTTGTGCTTTCTCGCTTTGGATCACTTAAGGACGTTACTTTGTGCCTGCTCCCAACGGATCACTCATTTACTGGGGTTACTCTGTTCTTGCTAGCATCGGATCATATACGGATAAACATTACATTGTGCTTGCTCGCATTGGATCATTAGGGGTGGGAAGGGACTTTGTGCTTGCTCGCATTGGATCTCATTTTCGGAATGAGGTTTCTTTGTTCTCTCTAGCATCGGATCACTTACGGATAGACTCTACATTGTACTTGCTCGCATCTGACTACTTATAGTGGAAAGGTATTTTGTGCTTGCTCGCATTGGATCATTTCCGGATGGATGTTACTTTGTTCTTACTCTCATCTGATTAGTTACGGAGGCATGCTACTTCTTGCTTTATCACTTTGAACCCCACACGGACCTTACTTTGTGCCTTCTTGCATCGGATCACTTACTTACCTAGGTTACTCTGTTCTTACTAGCATCTGCTCACTTACGGATTGACGTTACCTGTGCCTGCTCGCATCGGATCAGCTACGGATGGACGTTACTTTGTCCTTTTGTCGCATCGGATCAATTACAGACGAACGTTACCTTGTCCCTGCTCGCATCAGATCACTTACGGTCTAAGGTTACTTTGTTATTGCTAGCATCTGATCACTTACCAATGGCCGTTACCCTGTGCTATTACGCATCGCATCATTTACAAAGTGAAGGTACTTTCTGCCTGCTTGCATTGGATCATTTACCGATGGAATGTCTTTTGTGTCTGCTCGCATTAAATCATTTACGGATGGAAGATACTTTGTGCCTGCTCGAGTCGGATCATTTACGGAGGGAAGGTCCTTTCTTCCTGCTCACATCAGATCTGTTATGGATGAACTTTACTTGTGCCTGTTCACATCGAATTACTTACGAAGGAAAGGTACTTCGTGCTTGCTAGCATCGGAAAACATACTGATGAACCTTCCTTTGTGCTTGCTCTCATTGTTTCTCTTCCCAAGGAAAGCTATTTTGTGCTCACTCGCATCGGATCATTTACGGACGGACATTATTACCCTGTGCTTGAACGCTTCAGATCAGTTGTGGACGGACGTTACTTTGTGTTTTCTCGCCTCGGATCACTTAGGACGTTACTGTGTGCCCGCTCGTATCGGATCACTTGCCGACAGAGGCTAATTTGTTCTTCCTAGGATCGGCTCATTTACGGAAGGATGGATGTTAGTTTTTGCTTGTTCGCTTCGGATAACACAGAATGACGTTACTTTGTGCCTGCTTGCATTGGATCACCTATGGACTGACTTTATTTTCTTTTTGCTAGAATCACATCACTTACGGATGTACGTTACTTTGTGCTTTTTCGCATTGGATCGTTTACGGAGAGAAGGCACGCTGTGCCTGCTCCCATCGGATCATTTAAGGCGAGAAGCCCTCTTGTACCTGCTCGTTTCGGATCATTTCGGAGAGAGGCTTCTTTGTGCCTGTTTTCATCGTATTAGTTACAGAGGGACGTACATGTCCCTTCTCCCTTTTGATAATTTACGGGCGGACTTTACTTTGTGTCTGCTCACGTTGGATCATTTTACGGAGGTGGTTACTTTGTGCCTCCTCACATCTGATCAGTTACGGAGGCACGTTACTTGTGCCTTCTCGCCTCGGACCACTTACGAAGTGAAGGTACTATGTGCCTTCTCGCATCGGATCATTTGCGGAAGGCAGGTACTTTGTGCCTGCTCGCATCGGATCATTTATCGAGGAAAGGTACTTTGTGCCTGCTAGCTTCGGATCACTTAGGGATGGAATGTACTTTGTGTTTGCTCGCATTAGATCTCTTACCAAAGGTAAGTACTTTGTGCTTGCTCGCAGCGTATCATCTACGGACGGACGTTACCTTGTTCTTGCTAGCTTCAGATCATTACGGACGGACGTTACTTTGTGTTTTCTCGCATCGGATCACTTACGGCGTTACTTTATGCCTGCTCGCATCAGATCATTTACCGATTGAGGTTACTTTGTTCTTGTTAGCATCCGATCTCTAAAGGATGCAAGTTACCTTGTGCTTGCTCATATCGGATCACTCACACACTGACGTTAATTGTGCCTGCCCGCATCGGACCACTTACGGACTGAATTTACTCTGTTTTTGCTAGCATCACATCACTTACGGATAGACGTTACTTTGTGCTTGTTCGCATCGGATCAGTTACGGAGGTATGGTACACTGTACCTTCTCCCATCGGGTCATTTAAGGCAGGAAGCCCCTTTGTGCCTGCTCACATTGGATCTTTTAATTGGGAAGCTACTTTGTGCCTGCTCGGATAGTATTTTTTACTGAGGGACGTTACTTGTCCCTGCCTGCTTAGGATCATTTATGGACAGACTTTACTTTGTATCTGCTCGCATTGGATCACTTACGGTGGCAAGGTACTTTGTATATGCTCGCATCGTATCATTTACTGCGGAAAGTTACTCTGTGCCTGCTAGTATCGGATCACTTAAGGAGGGCATGTACTTTGTGTTTGCTCGCATTAAATAATTTACGAATGGAAGGTAATTTGTGCCTTCCTGCATCGGATTACTTATGGAGGGACGCTAATTTGTGCCTGCTTGCATCGGATCAGTTCCGTATGGTCGTTACTTTGTGCCTCCTAGCCTCGGATCACTTACGGACGGGTATGTGTCTTTTCTCACTTCACCTCCGCCTTTCCCTGGAGGTTAATTACCTGCGAAAAAATTAATAATTAAAGAAAAATAAAGTAATCGTATAGGAGGAGTTTTGAAAAAAAAGAAAGAAGGAAAGAGTAAAGAAAGAGTTATGAGGAATTATGTCAAACTCAAGCAATCTCTTTTTAAAGTGTTGTGAACATTTTTTTTCTCAGAAGTTCTAACGAAAGGAAATAATTTTATGTTTTGATTAAAAATATCCATTATGTTTAAATGTTCACCGTAAATAAACAATCAATAATTTTTTTGTAATAAAAATTATATATTTCCGTATTTTTTCCATTTTTATTCTCCCACCAAAATCTTACTTGAACCAGGGGGTGGGGGGGGGAGCGGGAAAACATGCACTCATTGGTTCGCGCTGATATTATAATAATAATGATAGAAAAATTATATATAATTTGATTTTATTATACTTTTTAGATTCCACTTAGAAAATAGGAAAATTCTTTATTGCGTTAAAGATCAATTTTTTTATGCTTGTTTTCGGGAGAAAAAGACACCCTGCTTTTATTGTGAAATGCATTTTATTATGACGTTTCGTCAAACGCTATTAGACATCTTCGGGAAAACTGAAATGAATACCCTCTATTTTTATATAGGCAGGACAGGAAGTGTTAGTAAGCGGGAATGAAGCCTAAAATATATCGGTACGTACATAATTTTCAAATTATTAATTTATGTGATGTATAATTTCGTTTGTTTTATTTCGCTTTATCAAAATGATTTATGTCAGTTTAAAATTTTGTTCGTTTTGACCTTTTTTGAGTTTCGTTTTGAAGACCTTTTCAAGATGGTCTGGAATTTTATTCGGTTTAAAGCAATTTGACGGCAGTTGGTTTTAGGGTGTTTGTTGAAGTAATTGAATTTTAAGATCTTTTGTACATTAGAAGCGAAATCGTTAAAGTATACTACTACTAATAGGAATAATCTGGCAGCCACTTCGTCAAATTCGTTGATGGAACTCGCGAGTGAATTCAGTATAGATCCATCCGTTCGATCTCTTTGGCGCCAGCAGAAATTGGAACCAGATTCTACTGAACTCTTCTTCTTCACCCGCACTTTCCCGTTTTCAGGGGTGGTTTTTAAGAGTAAAGTTTATGTGTGTGTGTGTGTGTGTGTGTGTGTGTGTATGAGAGATGAGATCGACAGCGCAACCCCCCTGCAAATTGGATTGTAGTAACTACCTTTGAATTCCTGGTTTCTCTCTTACGTATCAAAATTCTTGTATGATCGTCCGGTACGGGGGTATTGAGTCGACGGATGCTGAAGAGGGTCTTCTCATCCACGATATATTTTTTCGCCTTTTTATCCCTATTCATTTTAATATCATTTAATAAGGGAAAAACTTCCTCAGTTGGATTATTCAATATTTCTTTTTTAATTTCAAAATATCGTTAATGAGCATTTGTCGGCACATATCTCAGTGAGATCCACCTCGGTAGGAGCAATTCGGAGGGTTTTGCTGCTAATGGCATGGTGAAGTGTGGGGAAGGAGGAGGAATCAGTGGGAACTGACCCCCCCACCCCACCCCGTAGCTGTGTGTCCCGTTTTGAGACACTGGTCACCCTTCTGTATGGAGGCAATAAAAATTCTTTTGTCTCGAGTGGTTAGGGAATGGCTTTTCCGCAACCGCCTTCTCCTGGCCAGAAACCTCAACGTGAGATGGCCATTTGGGCCATCGAAGAGCGCTTCCTCCGGCTCGGGGGCTGCGGCCGATTTCTGGGGTTCGAATCTCTCCGAACCAGACTTAGATTCGGCTTAAGACACACTCGGGATCGAATCCCTTCTTTGGACAAGCCTGCGAAAGAAGGATCCCTACGAGAGCAATTGGGAGCGACAACTCGTCATCAACAGATCGACCAATCAGCGGCCGCCTTGCACGCAATAGGCGTCGCTCCTTTCTCCCATGCACGCGGAGACACTCTTTCTTCAAGGGGAGAGGGGGGAGGGGGAGCGGTTCCTGGTTGTAATTTTGAGTACTTGTGCTCTTTGTACGAAGGTGTTTTACTGGGGTTCGATCTATCCTCCCCAACCCTGTAATTGTGGTGATGTGGTTCCCCACTGACGTCTTTTCGACATTAGTCCTTCTGACTCTATCTTCCCTACAAATCTCTCTCTCTCTCTCTCTCTCTCTCTCTCTCCTTTTCTCTCTCTCTCTCTCTCTCTCTCTCTCTCTCCGAACCGGACTTGTAGTCCAAAGGTCCTCTCTGAATGGACCATAAGGTCTTCTAGGGTACTTCTTATCCTTGTAGCTCTCTCTCTCTCTCTCTCTTTTCTTTCTCTCTCCACCGGTCTCCCACATCATTCACTCCCCACAGCGTGATGCCTCCGTTAGTACACACTAGGGGGCATCAGGTGTGTGAGCTGCCACACTGCAGCTGACATCTGGAAGATTGCGTGTTCCCCCCAGCCCCAAAGCAGCCCGAATCCCTCGCATTTTTGTGGCGGAGAAGTCCTCGTTGGTTTTCACTTTCTACCTTCAAGCAATAAAACAAATAATAATAATCGAAGATCCGCTCTATGACCCGCATTCTATGCACTTGGGGGGGATAATTATTATTAATATTATTATCATTAATATTCTTCTTCTTATTATTATTGTTAGTTAATAATAAGAAGCGAAAACCAACGATTGCATTGTTGCCGTAATGTTGGGAGAATTAAATAGCCCGAGTAGTCTACTGAAGAGACTATCTGGAGCGCTCGATAACGGGAAGACAAGTGTCCAGAACCTCCGCAATTTAGGGGATCCTCGTGTGGAGGCATCTGCAGGGGGTGGAATGCCCCCGATGCCTATGGCAGTTAGTCGCGCGCCACAATGCATCGACAAACGAGCCTGGTGGACAGGGGAAGAGGGGAGGGGGAGTAGCATTTAAAGGAGAAATAAAAAGAAACTAATGGGGGCATCACCTCAAAAATGTTTTGGACAAGGGTTGTTAAAGAAAGCTTAAAAGTAGGCACTCGAAAATGATAGGGCACGAAACTCTCCTCTTTCCACCTCCCAAATTAATAGAGGGTTGCCAACCTTTTAGGGGCTACATTACAGAATTCCGAACCAGAGAAGAACACAAGCTCCATTCGAGGCTGGAAGTGAGGTGGGTGGAACGCTAAAATGGATAGAGAATGTGAAAAAGAATTAATTTGACAATCTAGTTTCCATAAGTTATATTTTATACTAATATTTATTTTCTTTCTTAAGCATATCGACTGTGCTTTCAAGGGCATTCCAAGGCAAGTTATTCCATGTCTGTTTTATTTTATATGGAACGAAATTCCGTGATTTTGCAGTGCAAAATCTTTTGTTTACTAGCTTCTTTCCGTCATTTCTCGTTGGCACTCCGTCATCTAGTGCAAAAAATGAATTATATTAGTGAACTCGTTTATTATTTTATATGTACTTGTATAAGTTGGCCTGGCAGATATTGGTTTTCCAGTGGCAGTGAATTGAGGTACCACGGTCTGTTTTCATAAGATCTATTTCTAAGTTAAGGAATTAATTTCGTCGGCCGTCGCCTGAAGCGCTCCAATACTGCCAAATCCTTTCGCATATTAGTTGACCAGAACTGCACCGCATACTACAAATGAAGTCTTAAAAAGCGCCATAATAAAAATGCTGCCATATTTAAAGGTACCAAAATGTCTATCTATGTAGCTTAGAACCATATTTTCTCTTTGGGAAACTACAATATAATTGCATCTGCCATCCCTTCGACCATTTGACTAATTTACCCATACATTTTGCAAGTTTTCGCAGTCACTAGTCTATTTTGCCTTAGTACCAGGTTTCGTAGTCTCAGGAAATGTAGTGATTTTACTTAATAAGTCAATGCTAAGCTTGTTTATCTCTCTTTCTCTTTACTCTACCAAGCAAAGAAGAGAAAGATTTTCATATATTAAAATATTTTCAAATATATGCTGAGTAGGCAAATGAAATTTCAATTGGACATGAAGGCATGCGTTTACTATATTTTCTGAAGATTTCATATGATGCAAACATATATTAAAAAATTTATACTAAATAAGAGAACGATCGTTCATATAATTTATTAGCAAGCAAATACACTTTAAGAAATCAAGAACTTACAACGACGGAACTTAAAACACAATATGAGGTGTTGGAGCCTTTTTCTATTAATTCGGTGCAACATCGATCATAGGACCTCACCAGTTTTGGGAAAAATTCTGGTGTTATTTTGTTTTATTCTTGCACAATTTTTGTCTATAAATCCGTCACAGTTGAAGGCTGCTGGTCTCGCACTTTATCTCCAATGATCTTCCAGAGGTTCTCAATTGGGTTCAAGTCCAGGGTATGAGCAGGCCACTTCATTACCTTAATATCTACTTGTTTGAAATAGTATTTTATTCGTTTTGCAGTATGACATTGCGCGTTGTCCTGTATAAATACTGCTGGCTGGTTCATTGATGGTCGGAGTGACGGCATAACATGTTGTTGTACTAGGTTTAGGTACACATTCGAATTTACCGTTCCAATTATTCACCCAAGTGAACCAACTCCTTCAACGAACAAATTCCCCATACCATGATGTTGCCTCCTCCGTGCTCTACAGAGTCTCCCTCGAAGTCTTCAAGAGAACAATTCCCTGGGAGGGCTTTAACCAATTTTGGATTAAATCTGTCACCTGCAACGCGTCTAACAAAGCGTCTGCCATCAGATCTAACTAAACTAAATTTATTTTCGTCGCTGAAGTGAATTCTCTCCAAATCTTCATCTAACAAACAACATGAGCTTCATCATATGCGAGTTACGCCTATTGGTTCTTTTTTCTGATGATTTGTTTGTTTGGTGGAGATAGAGCTTTTAAATTAAATGAATTGAAGGGAATTCTTTGCCACTATTGGTCTTTTTCGCGAAATTCCTTCTATAGTCTCAAAGGGATCTTTCATAGAGAAGCGATTAATACCTTTCTCTTCACAGACTTATGCGGGGTCAACTAAATTTTGCAGGAGATTTATAGGTTTTATTTTCATTGTATAACTTCAGAACGCCCAATCCACAATCGCCGACCTTACTACCTCTCTAGAAATCGCAGACAGAGACTTCCTCGAAGTCTTCAAGAGAACAATTCCCTCGGGGAGCTCAGGAGTCCATTTTACGTGTCGTGGATCTCTGCAGACTGTATACGACAACAATGGCGGTTGTACAGATTTTCCATACTAAGAAAAATGTGGCCAAAATCGTTCTCCTATTCAATATTTTTTTTTTTTAGTTTATTTAGCATAATTTCTTGATTATACGATTGTATCCTATGAAATTTTCATAAGAAATATTAATTGCAGGACTTTATGTACCCATTACCCATAGAAATTTCATTTATCTACTCATCATATTTTAAAAAATATTTTAATAGAGGAAAATCGTTCTCTATTTAGCTCGGTAATATATATATATATATATATATATATATATATATATATATATATATATATATATATATGTGTGTAATTAGGTAAAAGGTTCATGTTGTATGCAGGTTCTATTGAATTCCACAGCTGGGGCAGCGTTATTAATTTTAACTTGTATTTTCTTAATATTTCGTACAAGTTTTTCGACGGGGTCTTCGAGGGGAGAAAGAACTTCCGTGGATGTTCTTTCTCCCCTCGAAGACCCCGTTAAAAAACTTGTAAGAAATATTACGAAAATACAAGTTAAAATTAATAACGCTACCCCAGCTGTGGACTTCAGTAGAATCTGCATATATATATATATATATATATATATATATATATATATATATATATATATATATATATATATATATATATATATATATATATATATATATATGTGGAATAAATAACTCACAAAGTAGCATATGAGATTCGCAATGAATGCAATATCCCGCAATCCCGCAGGAAAAATGAAAAGGTGGTTATAACTACTTTCGAACTTTATTCAGTTCATTATCAAGGAGAATGAACTGAATAACGTTCAAAAGTAGTCGGAAGCACCCTTTTATTTTGCCTGTGGGACATTGCATTCATATATATAATCAAAGTGGTCGTTTATGTAAAGCTTCATTCAATTTGATATTCATCAAGAAGCTGACGACCAGAAGGAAAATAGTGATCTTCATTCATCGAATGATTCATTTTTCACGTTTCGAGGTAACTCGCTCATCATCAGGAAATATTCTCTAATGAGGACTACAAACAATGTAGCTACAAACTTAAGGTAATTAGCTTGAAAATTGTTTAATTCACAACATTTTAATCAAGATTCATCTGTGTCTTTGTTAAATGGCTCGCCTTAGCATATCTACCCTAGTTTCTCTTCATTTCACATTGTCGAATAATCGGACTCTTCATTATGCACCTTACTCACTCCTTGCACTGCCCACATTTTTCTACTCTTTCATATATCACTCAGACAGTGCCTTCACCAACTATTCATTCCTGCAGCATCCTCCGCTCTCTCCACAAGTACTACCCTCTCCTGCATCTCTTACGCACTTTTGCATCACCTACACACTGCCACCACCATCTTCTCACTCCTGCACCGCCTACACCCTTCCTACACATCACAACTTTGTATTGGCAAGCCAAACATTGGGCGCTGACTCCTCATTCATTTCCTGCGGGGTTTTACGTAGCTGGGGCTCCCTCTCTACTTCCCCCTCCCCAGCGACCACAAACCAACTAAAACCAACAAGCTCCCCCACCCAATTAACCTTCCCCCACCAAAGAAATAGCCGACCTCAAAGTATCTCTCCCACAAAGATTTCTTCATCAGTGGAGTCTAGCTTCACTGCATCTATCCCCTTGTACCTGCGCGCGCGCGGGTGTGTGAGTATGTGTGTAAGTATGTTTACTTCAGCTGTGATAGAGAATGCGGAATAAAAGAACGTAGCTCCATTTTAGCCGTAAATACTTTGACGTTGCAAGAGTAAGATTTGCCCTATTTGATAACGTGTGTTGATGCAATCCTGCAAGCATTGCATCAGTTATCGCTCGGATCACATCCATCATTCCCCCAATTCCAATGATGCGCCAACACACCCATTATCTTTAATCTTTCAATATTTCTGATATAATTTAAAATCCAAACAAAACAACCAAGATGGAACGATCATTTGTTTTATCTTCACTTGTCTTGCGGTGATGTGTTATAGGAGACGAATTTTAAATACAGGCAACGTCACCTGGTGCATTACCATGTAAAATGGACATTATGTTAGTTATCGGAACTATAAAATATCTATAATTAAACAATATATCAGCACAATTCTCCAGGTGACACTTCTCCGCTACAGAGAGAACTGAATGCTATTTTTTACTTGTCCACATTAACAGGCGTTTCCTGAAATCAGTCACATTTATGCTGAATTTTAAGTTGAAATAAAAACAAACTTTCACCTTAAAAAAAGGGGAAATTTAGACTGAATATAAAAAAATTAGGTTTTACAGATTACATCATTTGAATTGTCCCCATCAGGCAGAAAAGATTCAGCATGTTCGCTCAGCCCAGTCAAGATTTATATCGGAGTTTCTTCTGTCATTTACTGAACATAATTGAAAATGAAATTAAAGTTACAAATAAGAATTTTCTTTGGAAAATGGTTTCTTTCTCACAAGAAAATTCCTATCCGAGTTATGGCATCCTTATCAACTCCGCGGCACGAATTCCTCATTCCCAAGGTTGTTGGTCTCCTATGAGCGACTGGTACCCTAGAAAACCTGCAGCTGACTTGTACTTTAGCCATTTACTAGCACACATTTTTTGTGCTTAAAGTAAGCGCCTGACACATAAAAAGGTACACAAGGGAAATATAATTTTCATTTGCTTACTTATTTTAAAACGATTGGAGAGCACATGACTAGTAGACTTCATTTATCACTAATGACCAGGATTAGGCTGGGTCTCCTAAACCTACACCCAAATCACTCTTTCATGAATCGAGTAACTATTTGCCACTTTGTTTGGGCAAAAGCGGGTGTTAGAACTTCTCTGCTCGGTCTATTAATATTATATTAAATATATGGACTATGGAAACTATATTGTTCACTAGTTTCGGATATATAGTGTGTCGGTGCATGCAAGCGCCTGTTTGGGAGCGTGTGAACAATCAAGTTTTACCTAACTTGTAGGGATATATATATATATATATATATATATATATATATATATATATATATATATATATATATATATATATATATATATAATATATATATATATATATATATATATATATATATATATATATATATATATATATATATAATTTTAAATAAGAAACCAATGGCGAGGAGCAGACTTAAATCCAACATCAAAACATCTTTATTAAGATTGAATTTTTTTATTGTCCTTTCAATTAAAAGTGCGGGAAAGCGTTTTTTTTATTAAGAGTGAAAGGACAATAAAACAATTTTTAAATAACATATTATTACCCTCCCTTTCCTGAAATCACTGCTCCTAAGAAGCTAGATTTCTTGTTGTTCCTGAGATGAGGTGTTTGAATCGAACCTTCAGAAAAGATATCCCTAAGCTATTAAAAATTTTTTTAAGGCAAACTGAATTTAAAGTTGTTTTTTTTTCTCCAAAAACCACACAATTGGAGTTTTTTTTTAAATTAAAGATCAAACTCCTAAGGAGTTACGTAGTGGTGTAGTTTATTTTTACTCTTGTCCAGAGTGTACCTTTGGAAAATATGTTGGAAGCACCCTACGTACCCTTCAGGCCCGTTTTTTCTCTCACATGGGTATCAGCCTTAGAACAGGAAAACTTCTTAATAAAAAAGAACATTCTTCTGTAAGAGAACACTCGATTAAATGCCAAACAATCCCATCCCTGAATGACTTTGAGATTTTGGACTCCAACTCTAACCCCCTGTCTCTACGTATCTCTGAATCTTTTTATATCAAAACACTATCTCCTTCACTCAATTCTGATTTCTCTTCTTTTACATTAAACATCCTTTAAACGACACCTACTAGCGAAACTGTTATATTTTTCGTCACCTCTCTACCACACAATATTCTCACTGGATATCAAAGATTCAAGGTATGTTTCTTATTTGATCCGTTTGGTTTTGTATCGATTTTTGATTTTGTTTTTGTTTAACTTTTATTAGCCAGTTTTTTATTTGTATTTTTTCTGTACAATTTTACTTTACATCTTTCCTTAACTCGTTGTATTTTACTCCCCTGTTATTATAATTATAATTTGTGGTGAACACTTAAACCTATTTTGTATATTTGTATATCTTAATCTGTTTTCTAGAGCCAGAAGATGACCGTAAGGTCGAAACGTTGCACTACTCAATCTTAATAAAAAATCTCTGATGTTTGATTTAAGTCTGCATAACTGGAAACTACCTGGATTATATATATATATATATATATATATATATATATATATATATATATATATATATATATATATATATATATATATATATATATATATATATATATATATAATGTATACCTTTCATGAGCGCGAAAGAATGACGAAATTTATCCAGCAGGATATTTTTTTCTTCGGGAAAAGTTATTTCCTAATACAAAAAATTCCGTATTGGGGTGGGATTCGAACAAAGCACACTGAGGCAGCGAGCGAGTGGCTAAATAAAAAAACAATAGAGATAAAATAAGATAGGATTAATTTGTTATGGATATTAAACTTATTACGAAATCTTATAAAATGTTTAAAAGCAAAAAAATATTTAATTCATTTCACAGGAAAGGGGGAGCGAAAAAAGTAATCCAAGCTAAATTAATGCAATTTTATAAAACGAGAAAGATTAATAGAGTAATTATATTAAAAATTCATTAAGAGGGAGTAAAAATATAGAAGCTGAAAATTATGAAAATATAAACACTTAAAATAACCGATTTAAAATCGTATTATAATAATAAGCACAAGTAAAAGCTCTAAAAGGTAAAAATGATAAGCTCTATTACACAACAGTAAAAAAATATTTTAAATGAGGATTATGATGAAAATAATCAAGTTACGATAATATAGAGAATGGAAAAAATGAAAACTAAGATCAAGGATGATAAAAACAAAAGAGTACTAAACGCCTAAAATTTTAAGTATGTATAATATTGAAACACTAATGAAGCACCAAAAAAAAATCCAAATTATTAAAGTATATTTTAGCTTACCGGTGAAGTTTAGGCGAAATCAGGTGGTGAAGAAATTATAACGGAAAGATGAAGTTTTAATTGGTTGATTGGTAAATAAGATCAAATTTGTTGGTTGTTGACAGAAGTAGTTATAATTAAGAAATGACCAGAGGAACAGCAATGTTATTAAGGTTAAGTGCAGGAGATCTAGTGTTTATGAGTAGGGATTTCAAAATTCTTCGATTCACTGGTCAACAATTTATGAAAAGTTGTGTGCTTCTTAAATAAGATTAGTTAATTCTTATGTATCTTCATGCACTGAATCTAAATATCACCTTTAAAAATGCTTATTGGCTATAGGTTTAAGGATACGCGGCATGTGATATGTAATTATTTTATTATAACATACATACTGTATGTGTCATGTTTTAAACTCTAATCTGTATCCACTTTCTGCCATTTTGCTTGACGCTTATAGTGGGCTAAAGAATCATCTCTTGCCAATGTATAGCAATAGTATGTAAACATTGTTGTGCTCCATTTACCCTGGTACCGCTTTTTTATGGTTGAAATATCTTGGTGATACCTTTCACCTTGTTCGTGACTAACTGCACCACAGTTCACTGGAAAAAAAGTCTACATTTGGGTCACTCTGTAATCCAGCACTGTCCTCATTTTCTGCTTCCTCGTCAGCACTTTCCTCATCTTACTCGAAGGATACCGAAGTTGGTGAATCAGAAACAGGTAGACCTTATCTATGTAGAATTGGGTGAATAGCTGATGGAATGTTTAGATATTCAATTGACTCCTTTTTTGTCTTTGACAAGTACTTTTGTGCTGGAGGTACCATGCAGAAATAACAATTGTTGGTAGGGTTTGTTAGCTTCTACCACGTTATTGGACAGCGAAAGGCATTTCTTTCCTCTTCCTGTTCAACCATTGCCGAAGGTTAGTAGCACAAATGTTGCAGCATATGTGAGGAGCCCAGTTCTTATTCTGGTTACCAATCTCGCATCCAAAATATAGGTGATAAGCCTCCCTAACCATAGTAGTTATACGCGCTTCTGTGATGCAAAGGTCAAACCACCACAAATGTAGCAGAAGTTGTGTGCCTTATTTACACAAGTACGAGGCATCTGAAAGAAGAAAACAACAAACAATTAGAAAATAAACAGAAAATTTATTCATAAATTATCATTAAAATACAATAGAGCATGGCAGCTTAGCAGAAGTATTTATATCATTCAGTAGGACAATAAAATTAATATAAAATAGCTCACATGCATATCACTAGCTTGTTCAATGAATATTTATTATAAGTTTAGAAAGTGTTTAAATTTGTACATTGAAAAGTAGAGCTCACAAACAATTTTAACCATGATATTCATTATCAGCGATCCTAAAATTAATTTGAAATTGCTACTCTGGTCTCGGAAGTTAGCAGTAAATAAAACAGTGTTATTGGTGAAAATTTATTGATTTCACTATTGGATCATGTTATTTGAGTCATGGCAATTATGTGTAAAAAATAATATCGCCTAAATGTCCACCAAGGCTTCGACGATACACCTCCACTCGATGGTCAAAATTTTTGATGACATCTCTGCATAGTTGCTCCGCAATCTCACCAATATGCCTTATTATCTCATCCTTCAGCTGTTGAATTATTGTTGGCCTGTTGGCAATGGCCTTACTTTTGAGATGACCCCAAAGAAAGAAATCTAAAGGTGTCAAGTCACATGATCCTAGTGGCCAATTGACCTCGCTGCTTCGAGAGATGATGTGACCTGGGAACTTCTCATTCAATAAAGTCATTGTTGCATTGGCTGTGTGGCATGTGGCGCCGTGCTGTTGAAACCACAAATCTCCGACATCCATAGAATTCAATTCAGGCCATAAAAAGTTGGTTATAATGTCACGGTATCGCTCGCTTGTCACCGTAACAGAATTCCCGGCATCATTTTAAAAGAAATACGGCCCAATGATTCCGCTAGCAAAAAATGCACACCAAACAGTGACCTTTTGTGGATGCAGTGGCTTTTCAAAATTCTTCCTGGGATTTTCATCAGTCTAAATGCGACAATTCTGCTTATTAACGAATCCACCAAGATCAAAATGGGCTTCATCACTAAAGATGATTTTTTGCGAAAAATCATCATCGGCTCGTGCACCCAATTGACGAATGTACAGCGCTTCAAATGATCAGCAGTCTTCAGTTCTTGTGTCAATTAAATTTTCTAAGCGTGAAGAGACAAATCATTTGTTAAAATTCGATGTAACGTTATTGTGGAGAGGTTCAATTCCTGCGCGCGATGACGAATAGAGTTGTCTGGATCTTCGGCCACATTATCGCGCACTGCAGCAATGTTTTCAGGTGAACGGCGTAAACGAGCACGCAATGGCGTTTTCATATCTGCCACCGACCCCGTTTGTTTGAATTTACGGACAATTTTCCCAATTGCACTCTCGGTTGGTCGATTATGTTGACCAAAAAAATCGCGAAGTGCCTGAAATGCGTTTTTGTTTGAACGTCCATTTTCGTAATAGGCTTCGATGACTTTAACATGTTGTTCGATTGTTAATCTTTGTATGGTTGAAATTGACAAAGACTGAAGTGGTTAAATCTGAAAAAAAAGAAAAAAATCATTAGACGATTAAACTTAACTCACATTTAAAATCAGTCCAAGTTATTGGGACACCCGTTATTTATCATTATTCTGTGTTACATTGTTATCAGAGAAAGAGAAAGACACACGTAGGGCGGAAATGCTATTCATCAATTATAGCAGATTAGCTAATTTAGTTACAGCAGTCGGCCAAATTCCGAGTAAAAAATATGCTAATGAGATCGGCTTCTTTTGAAGACACTTAACCTCCATTTGAATAAAACGTCTGATATAGGGAGTCTAATTGTAATAATGGGAGGTCCCGCGAGCTGTTGTGAACTGTCTAAAATTCATTTCCGGCGGCTCTGTATAAATAGTAAAGCATCGGCCTTGGCAAAATTAGTATTCTACCAAGAGGACACGACGCATAAACTTCTTTCTCTCGGCCTCCCATGCCCCTAGAGCCCGAAGACAAGAAAAAAAGAAAGAAAATTCTCGATGTATGTTTCCTAGAGAGGGGAGAAACTTGTTCACTGACAGATTCGAGCCCAGTTTCTCCCCCGGTAAAATACTCTCTCGATCGCTATTTTCGAAACTGGCAGTGCTTAGTGGAAGACAGTTTGTATCCTCCGTCATAATTTCGAACATGCCGAGTACTAGTCAGCCCTAAGTGCAAACTCAACCCATGTTGTTGGAAAGTAATCGGGCTCGACGCTCATGCCCCTGCTCTTCTCTAGCAGCAAAATCTCTAGGTGGGAGATCTACTCGGAATTGGAATCTCCTTTGTCGCTCCGTGCGGCCGCTTGTGTATACTCACGACTTCCATCTGGAGCCAACATTCTAAACCTATTCGCCCAGTTATTCTTTTGCATTTATCTTTCATTTACATTATTTTATTTTTGTTTGTACAGTGGTAAAGCTTATTTTGTTTCGCCCAGTTTGATATCCAGAGCCTCCTAATTGATGATTTAATTCTGACAAATGTAGCTGTTATCATAAGGAAACAAGTCACTCTTACGAGATTTATTGCAACCCATAGTTGAATTGCACCAATCGTGGCAAAGCCCATTGCAGAGTTGCCCTGCGTGCTATCCGCTATCCTTTCCGGGACACGGAAAGCAAACGGAGGTCAGGAGATCTAACCTAAGCTACGACAATTGTATTATATGATTTCCAATAACAGAATCCCATATGAGAACAAAACCTCCCTTTCAATAAACGACCCCCACTCCTAATATAGGTTCCTTGCAGACAACAAGGACAATTAAATGAATAAACACTTCAGCTGTTCATCCTCAAAGCTACGGATCCTGCCTATAGAAAGGGGATTGACGAAAGTGATCTTAAGGTTATGTTAGAAGAAGTAATTTTTAAGTAATTTTTACCTTGGTTCGTGACTAAAATTTATTTAAAGTTCCCATTTCAGGCATTACCTAGGATATTTTTTTAATTTTTACGAACATTATATGACACAAAGGTGGAAAGAATTTTTTCTCCAAAAAGGTAGTGATTTATTAATCAACCAAAGAAAGAGGATAGCTATTATTTTTAAAATAAGACTTAGGAGATTGGAATTCTTTATACATTCAAGAATAAGTATAGGAGAGAATCAAATCTCTCTATATTTGGGATTTTATTAGGCAGTTTATATGAAATGTCACAATAGCTGAAAATATTGGTTCCACGACCATTAAAGGTAGACTTTCTGTATATTATGGTAGTTAGTTTGTTGTTTTTTATACTAACATCTAAGAGAGAAAAATTATTGTTACTCTCTAATTCAATAGTATATTTAATGTTGGGATGGAACGAGTTTATCAAATAGAAAAATATATATATATATATATATATATATATATATATATATATATATATATATATATATATATATATATATATATATATATATATATATATATATATATATATAAGGAATTAAACCACATTCTCCGAAGACAATTTAATTCAGAACAGTTTCGGTGTATCTCACACCCTTTTTCAACTGACACTGGATATAAAATATGAGATAAGTGCTTACATACATAACACAGGGTCAGGTCGTGAAAGATCCCCTCTTTTTCCCCCCAATACCCAACTTGAGGCTAATCAGGGGAGGGGGGTTAGGCCTAAACATATTGAAGGGCTGACATTTCACTATTTTGTTTATTTGCTTTCGTATTACAGGATTAAAAGAAAATTGACCCTCAGATAGATTTAAATTAGGAACTGACGATATCAAGCTCGATTCTACGATTCTTCTCTCAACATAGTTAGCCGATTTAAATACCATTTTACTTCAATTTGAAATCGATCGAATGATTCAAGTCTCTAACATGGCAAAATATTCCACTGCTTTCGCTGCCCACTCTAATATCTCGTTTGTGTTCGTACAATCTCTCGTCTAGATTTCTCTCCGTTTTCCCTATATAAACTTTATGGCAATCGTTGCATCTTATTGCATATACTCCTATGTAATGATGTTCTTTGGGTTTCCTGGCAATCATCAATTGGTTTAAGGAATTATTATATTTAAAGGCTAGATTAATACCCGCTTTTCCAAATATGTCCTTTAAACTATTTAATTTATTATTAAATGGCAATGTTATACATTTGTTGAAGTCATTAGTGCGGGAAGGCTTATTACCATAGAATATTTTCCTAGCTACAAAATGGGCAGACGAAAGGAACCAATCGGGGTAATACAAATTAGAAAAAATGGTTCTGATAATGACAATTTCTTCATCTAAATAGGAAGGATGACATATTTTAATGCTCTAAGGAAAAGGTTAGAAATTACTGATTTTTTAACAGTATTATTGTGAAACGAAAAATAATGTATATAGGCATTCGAGTCGGTTGGTTTCCTATAAACGTCAAGTTTTAATTCATGGTGATCTTTATTAATGAGGACATCTAAAAAGGGTAATCTATTATCATATTCCCATTCATATTTAAATTTGATGGAAACATGCAAATTATTCAAATTATTAAAAAAGGTATCAAAATCATGGCCATTAGGCCATACAGAAAATACATCGTCAATGTACCTTAACCATATAAAGTTAGGGGGAGAAATTGTGGGAAGGAGTTCAGTCTTAAAATATTCCATGAAGAGACATGCCAATATCGGAGATAAACTATTTCCCATGCTAAGGCCAAATATTTGTCTATAAAATTCATTATTTACTCGAAACACATTGTCAGAGAGGCATAATTGAACTAAATCGATATATTTAGTTCAATTATGCCTCTCTGACAATGTGTTTCGAGTAAATATTGAGTTTTATAGACAAATATTTGGCCTTAGCATGGGAAATAGTTTATCTCCGATATTGGCATGTCTCTTCATGGAATATTTTGAGACTGAACTCCTTCCCACAATTTCTCCCCCTAACTTTATATGGTTAAGGTACATTGACGATGTATTTTCTGTATGGCCTAATGGCCATGATTTTGATACCTTTTTTAATAATCTGAATAATTTGCATGTTTCCATCAAATTTAAAGATGAATGGGAATATGATAATAGATTACCCTTTTTAGATGTCCTCATTAATAAAGATCACCATGAATTAAAACTTGACGTTTATAGGAAACCAACCGACTCGAATGCCTATATACATTATTTTTCGTTTCACAATAATACTGTTAAAAAATCAGTAATTTCTAACCTTTTCCTTAGAGCATATAAAATATGTCATCCTTCTTATTTAGATGTGGAAATTGTCATTATCAGGACCATTTTTTCTAATTCGTATTACCCCGATTGGTTCCTTTCGTCTACCCATTTTGTATCTAGGAAAACATTCTATGGTAATAAGCCTTCCCGCACTAATGACTTCAACAAATGTATAACATTGCCATTTAATAATAAATTAAATAGTTTAAAGGACATATTTGGAAAAGCGGGTATTAATCTAGCCTTTAAATATAATAATTCCTTGAACCAATTGATGATTGCCAGGAAACCCAAAGAACATCATAACATAGGAGTATATGCAATACGATGCAACGATTGCCATAAAGTTTATATAGGGGAAACGGGGAGAAATCTAGACAAGAGATTGTACGAACACAAAAGAGATATTAGAGTGGGCAGCGAAAGCAGTGGAATATTTTGCCATGTTAGAGACTTGAATCATTCGATCGATTTCAATGGAAGTAAAATGGTATTTAAATCAGCTAACTATGTTGAGAGAAGAATCGTAGAATCAAGCTTGATATCGTCAGTTCCTAATTTAAATCTATCTGAGGGTCAATTTTCTTTTAATCCTGTAATACGAAAGCAAATAAACAAAATAGTGAAATGTCAGCCTTTCATTATGTTTAGGCCTAACCCCCCCCCATAATTAGCCTCAAGTTGGGTATTGGGGGAAAAAGAGGGGATCTTTCACGACCTGACCCTGTGTTATGTATGTAAGCACTTATCTCATATTTTATATCCAGTGTCAGTTGAAAAAGGGTGTGAGATACACCGAAACTGTTCTGAATTAAATTGTCTTCGGAGAATGTGGTTTAATTCCTCATCTTTTCTTGCGATATTGCATTAATTTTCATCATATATATATATATATATATATATATATATATATATATATATATATATATATATATATATATATATATATATATATATATATATTATCCTAATCTCATCTGAGGAGCTTTCACGCTCCATGAGCGGATATACCATCGTATGCATGCCAAACTAAGGGTGCACAAGACGAATGTGCATTAAGCATTTGCGTGTGGCTGAGAAAAGATGTGTGGGTGTTCCGAAGCTCCGTTGTGGGTAATAAGACCCCGCAGGACGCTTGCTTCCCTATCACTTTCAGTGTTCGCAGGCGCCGGGAGCCTCCCGAAATGAGCCAGGGACGATTCTTTAATATATTCGTCTCACTTGAAATCGCAGCGATGATTTTGAGTTTCAATTAGAGATGCAGAATCGGAGCTCGAGAGAAGCGTCGGGACGAAACAATGGTCGCACGGGGTTTAAGTGAGACAAAATGAAAGGCCAAATGCGCTAGAGGGATTCGAACCGTGGCCACTAAACATTATGTTACAGCTACGGGAGAGAGTCCTTATGAAGATTGACCGTTGGGGTATAGGTGAATCTACTGGATTGTCTTCAGGAAAAAAAAGAAAATTTTGATTCAAAGCACCTTTGCCTTTATTTATCAAAGGCCTTGAGAAATAAAGACGAAAGTACTCGGGGTTATTTTTTTCCCCTCCTGCCGATAATTCCCATAGACTGACGCAAATTTTAGGAACCTTACTTCATTAGTACTTAGAATTGACTAGGATCGCCCCTTATCAACTACAGATACGACAGACAACAACACTTTTTCTTGAATAGAGTGACTTATCTGTAACTTTTACAGGTCAAAATGAGAACGAAATCACCCCTAAACGATTAACAATAAAAAATACCCCGAATCTCCTCACAGGACAACAGCAAGTTTACTTCTTTAGGAATTCTGCGTAACGAAGGATCAGGTGACCTGGGTCAGTTGGTTGGAGTAAGGAGGTGGTGAAGGTAAGTTAAAGGAATCTGATCTTTTGTCTAAGCATTGGCACTTGTAGTAGTAGTTAGTGCGAAGAATTAAAAAAAAAAAGCATAATGCCTTAACCCGGGGGATTAAAAAAATGAGATAAAACTCTCAAATCAACTACGCACTTAGTCAAAAGAGGTCGATAGTTACCTAATCTCTTAGTGTATATGTATACATACCCCCCGACACTTCTAGATTGCCCCTATTCTCATACATACATAAAAGTATGTACGGGTATAGACCCAGATTCCTTGTCTAATCTATATAAAAGGTTTTACTGATTCGTAATAGGATGTTTATACCGAGACGGTGGGCGGGAGAGGAACCTTGGAGTGAGCCCGTAGTTTTATGACCCCAGACTCGGAGGGATCCTAAATTACTTTCGGACTCCCCAAAGATTTAAAAAGCCATTCCCCAATTGTTTCCTGCGTCCCGTGATTCGAACCCGTCGCAATGGCAGCTCACTTTCGTCTTTTATTAGAGTTTAATGAAAATTCTTAGCGGTAACAACGCACAAAATATGTATTGACTTATTACAGGCGAATGTTTATTTATAGGGCCGAGTTTTGCTCCCCTTGTGTTTTTTAAAGGGAAATTTGAGGCGAAAAATCGTTAGCCCAACGTTCGTTGGAGGTTCCCAAAGAGATGACGGGTTTTATATTCATGCCTCTTCTTCCAATCTTTTCTATTTAATCATCTACCACTCAAGATTTCATTAGTCTTCATGGATCGCCGGCGTCATGTTGTGATTTCTAGTGATCTCGAGAATCTGTTCTTATGCATCTTTTGATATTCTCGCTTCCCCACCCCCCTCTTTTTCGATTGTTCCCTCGTTAATCTTTCATGTTGGGAAGCTTTGGAAGACTAGCGGTCCCATTTTACACAATGATCACTATTCTTCAAATGTGTAAAATTGAAACTCCTCTTAGTCAAATGGGTCGATTTGAAAATAATCCAATTAAAATGGGTTGGCCTGGCGTCGCGTTCCCACTCTTCAATAATTACGATAAGGATATTTCACTATTAGTGTGGCTGGTTAGGTTAATCTTTGTATCTATGGAACTGTTTAGAGCTAATTCACTCTCTCATCAAGCCAAAGAAAATTCAACCTTACCTAACCTATAAATAAATGGAAATGGAATTTGTCCAGTAATTTTATGATTTGTCCTATAAAAAAGATCAGAGCAACAGATGAAGTCGATTCATTGCCTTTCTTGATTTTTATTGCACAGGACATTGCAACCATAAAAGAGCCATAGATATTTGAATTCGCATTTAATATGGACAAGCAAAGTGAACACACTAATGACGCGAGTGAATTAAAAAAAAGGTGAGAATTGAATTGATATTCCAGGGGCGCGCCAGTTTCGAACGTATTTCGCTTTTATTTACTTCCAGCATACATGTATGCCATTGTATGTACAAATAATGTGCCATATCTAAGTATTTTTTATTCTGTCTACTATTTTATTGCTCAGTTTGAAGGAAAGAATCGAGGTGCTTTGAAACTGGCATCATAATCAAAATGTAAATTTATTATATATTTGCTTTTATTTAGTCATATTTTGTATATGTTAAGACTTCTCGCTGTTTTTTCGTCGCTTCAACCATCCGGGCATTCCCAAAACGAGTTTGTATAGGTTTGCCCGATATCTAAATATATCGGTTTTGGCATAGGAGCTGAAAGATAGAGGTTGGAGTTCGTGTCAAGAATAGTGAACTTAACACCTCTAGGGTTTGATAATCTTGACAGGAGAATTGGAGGGATGGGGGAAGCTCGTCATTCTTGAGATAGAAATTCCTTAAGAACGTTTTAATAACCTCATACGGTAGGTATAGGTTAGGTTAGCCCATGTTAATATAACCTAACCAAAACAGCATCGAGGTCAGAGACATCGAAGTCAACTTTGGGTGTTTAGCATAATAGTAATTATTGACCAGCAGTTGAGTATTTAGAAGTAGTTGAACACAGAGAGTACGGGACTGCACGTAGATTATTAAAAAAATTCCTGGAAAAGAAGGAAACCGTACGGGATTTCCGAAATGAGATATAATTAAAACCGCAATTGCCGTAAAAAACATTCAAGAATACAAAAAAAAATGAAGGCTTCAGAACCGTTATTCATGATACCCTTACACAACGAGAGGACGAGCAGATAAGAAACCAATCCAGCCTGAACTTTGATTCAACAAAAATCTCTTGATTTGGTGTCAAATTCGCAGGTTCAAAACGCATCGCTCCCAAAATGAATTAGATGCAGAGTCGAAGAGAAAGATCAAATCGGTAGTGATACCGAAATGTGAAGGGAAAAAGCGGTTGAATCAGAATTTAAACTGGTATTTTGTTGTTTTATAAATAATGATTCAAGAATGCGGAGGGAAGTGGAGTCCTTTCATGTCCTATAATTTGAAAGTTTTTGTGGGAAATTTCTGTCTTACATTTTAATTGAATGATCTCGAATGGGAGAAGTTTCTTTTTTCGAGATCATTCAATTAAATGTAAGACAGAAATTTCCCACAAAAACTTTCAAATTATAGGAAGTGCAAAGGACTCCACTTCCCTTCGCATTCTCGAATCATTATTTATAAAACAACAAAATACCAGTTTAAATTCTGATTCAACTGCTTTTCCCCTTCTCATTTCATAAACCACTCAAAATATTTTCACAACCTACCAATCTTTAATCGGTTCCTTCTATAATCTCTCCTCAGTCTCTCCGCTTTTGTCGTCCACTAAAAGTGACTAATATTTTTGTGTACTAATCAATTGCCCCAATTAGTATTTAATATTTATCCATATTTATAACATCTATATTTAGTGTCAACAGTTTTCAAATGATTTTTTTCACATTTTCAATTAATTAAATAATTTATTACTACTTATGCTTCATTAAGTGACTAATATCTGTTTCAACCAATAATTGCATCAACTAGTGTTATATTTATCCATATTTAAAGTACCCATAATTGATCCATATCTAAAGTTTCAATAGTTTTCAAACGATTTGTCATAATTTCAATAAACTAAATAATTTATTTCTAATCCTTGTGTGTATTATAATTTTCGTAATTTTAATCTTGTTCTAAATCTATCTTATAGACCAGAAGATGGGTAAGGTACCCGAAACGTTGTATTTAATTAAATGAGAAATTTTATATGTCTCATTTTAGGATTTATCCTCAACCTATATATATATATATATATATATATATATATATATATATATATATATATATATATATATATATATATATATGAGTATGATATCGAAATTTATTAATGAAACAAAATAAGGTGGAAAAATATCCAAGGATGACAAAATGTAGCTTAGAACTAATATAAACAAGTTGGTTCAATATTAAAGGAGAGATGGAAATCACTTTATTAAGATTTAAATTTAAGTTAAACCTATTTAATCCCAAAGTTAGGATTCGATGCAGTCAAAAAGGGCATCGTAGCGATCATCGAAGAAAGATCACAAGGGGAAGCTGATTCAGGGAAATTTTACTTATAAATTAAAGATTGTGAATATGCTGACTCTGCATCTCTGGTTCTTCTTCATCTAAATTATACATTATGGCTCTAAAAACTCAAATTGAGAAATAATATATAAATGGTTAAAAGGAATAAGCGCCACGCCAAGAAATTGCACCCGATCTAAGACGTAAATTTGAACAAAAACAAATGAGGTTCAATTCTTTGGACACAATACGATTTAGGTGGAAACTAATTCAAGTTTTTAAATTTCCGAGTGGTTTCATGAATGATTGCTAAAATTAGAAATTACTCCAATAATCCAACACCAAAAGAGCACGAAGCGATAGATGGAGGCGACGCGCACGAAAATTTGAAGCATGCAGAGATTTGTGCTCATCTGAATTTGTCAACTTCTGGAATGATTAGCTAGACGTGTTTTCTTCTAAAGCATCCAAGGAAATGTGTTGTAGAACCGCTTAGAGGACCAGTTCAAAGGGTTATACATCATATAAATAGAAGTGCAACTCTTAGTGATCTATTGTTTTGTTTTTATTTCGCCTTTTTATAATTATATTATAATATCTATTGGTAGACTAAATAAGCTGGAATAAGAAAGGGGTCTATGAGATGTCTGATAAGAGCCAAGATTTTTCCCAAATTTAATACTCCATACCCCACCTGCTTCATCAATATGAATAAATAGGGTGTTAAAGCCATCAATCGTGTATGTTCAGATGCAAGAATGAACTTAAAGCTATAGCCACTCGAATATCACTCTCTTGTCCGACTTAGTCATTGGGCAACAAACTCACGGCAGAAATGAAGAGAGTGACCTAACCTTTCGAAGTAAGGTCAGGTCGTAGCCAATATGCAACAAATATATGGAACCTCACACCAGGTATCATATACTCCCTCAAATTATGTCCAGATCGCAGAAGCCACTTGAACTACTCAAGTAATAATAAACAGACTTCTCTCCCATTCCAATCACTAGTGACGAGCAGCCGTTGGTTCCTCGAGTACAAACAGGCTCGATTACCCTTTTTCCAGTATCCAAATTGTCAAAACGCTCTTAAACCCACGTAAGAGAACCGATCGAACTCTAACTCAACACCTATTTCACTCCAGGGAGCAACATTAGATTGAAATCTGAAATCTTTTATTCATGGCTTAAGAAACATTCAAAACTTGTGGACTCAATGATTGAAAAAAAATGTTTAGAATCCGTTTTAAGATTCATTTGCAGTTTCAGATCACCAAGAAGTGGTTTCACATAGGTCAAATACGCTACAATAGGAGCATAAATATGTAATACATTTAATGCCTTCCCACTACGCATAATGGAAGTTTCAACCGCTCAAATATTCAGTCACTCTTCGAGTTAATAAAGAATTTGAAATTTTATGGTGCTTATTTGAAATAGAATTTATTAGATTAAAAATCTATTCTAAGCATTTCAGATGAATGAGGGCTGAGCTTCGTTGGACAGCAATAAATCGCTATCAATCCAAAAGTTCTGACTAGCAGTTCACCGTCGCAGAAATTCATGTCTCTTTTCAACTGAATTTATGTTTCTTAGTCAAATGTGGTAGTATGTAATGGAAACTCAATCACGTTAAAAACCGAACACCTAAAATGAAATAAAACAGTATTTTCAGGTTAACCACGAGGGGAGGTCAACAATTAATAAATACCTGGGTGTCAAGAGTACCTGCATTCCAGAAGTCATTCATTTCCGACCCGAAGAAAGAGGAGGGGTGTTGGGGAGAGGCAGGCAGACCTGGGGAGGGACAGGCATCTCGGGTTGTCTTTTAATCCGCGTCACTTATCAGTTGTTTCTGCCGGGTAAACATTTTGTAAAGGGGCCTAATAGGAATAGGCCTCTCCCCGGGAACTTCGGGGGAAATTTAATCTGGGATCCTGGTAGACCGTCATATCTGAGTTACCTTTCCTGATCCCAGGTGACCATTGTTTATCAGTGGGCTTAGGCGCCGCTGCAGCCATTGCCTAAGAGTGGGTCGCAGATAGGTATTTCCGAGTCGCTTTCAGAGGGTCTTGCCTGAATGGCTGCGGTGTCGGTGCCTCAGCGGCTTCCAAACCACCCTTGGTTCCTAAGGACCACTTCATTACAAGATGGGTGGAGACTCCTCCAGTCTTCTTCTTTTCGCAAATCATTCATGGTGTCATTGTATAAGAGTGCTCAGCATCTTCTTCTATTTCAGGCATGGCTGTCGTCATATATAGCCGTCTTCAACGACGCGCTGCTGGCAGCAAGTTAAAGTAATCTAATTTTCCTGCCTGGTGTTATCTGCTCGTCGTCGAAGGCCTCTTTGTGAGCGAACCCTTGGTTAAAACCGACGGGTACGCCATATTCTCCTGTATAATAATCCCATGAATAAAATAGATATAAATCATTGAGGAGTCCCCCTCTACCCTTCTCTTTTATTTGTCACTGACCCCTCCTCCCCAATGAAATACCTATTTTTTAAGTAATAAAAGAAATACTTTCGAAAGGGAAGATTAGAGGAAGGGTGTCTTTTGTGTTGATATCATCCTTGGAACGTATTTGTCCGTGTTTCCTTTTAAGCACGTCGTTCCAGGTGTCACGACTTCTTTGCTTAACGATCTATCTACCGCCCTTTATTGTGGGAGAAGGCGGATGTCCAAGAGGTTTTCTTAGAGGGATCAAAAAGCGAAACCAAGGAGGGTAATCACTAAAAGATGCTTTCCAAAGAGCTCGCTGGGGAAAGTTGTGAGGTTAGGGGAGTTTTAAATGTGGTAAGAGTACGCAGTCCTCGAAATCAAAAGAAGAGGCTTCTTGTAGCGCTAATCACTAAGATGGAGCGCAACTCTCCCAATCCATCCGGGATTCCTGAAAAAAATGTTAATTCATTAACGGGAGTGTGGTAAGAGGGCGTGGGGACAGTAGAGGGAAACTTAGAGGAAGATACCCGGAATTAACTCTACTGGGTTGCATTCTAGTGTGGGGATGAGATAAGTCGTGAACCGGGTGGCTCTTCGTCACCGAACATCACTCTTCTTAGAGAGCGACTGAAGATTCCCACCAGAAAAGACCTGGACCAGTTATTAACACGTTCTCTACGAATTGGGAGATATATGGTACACCGATAGCTTCAATTAATTTCCTCCCATTGTATTAACAGACATCAGTGTTTCCATTTTCCTATTGGTTAATAAGCATCCAGCGCGTCGCTTGTGTATTGGATTTCGCGTTCATTGTGTACCTGCCTCTCATTCTGACGCTTTCTCCTTTTCAACATTTGAGATACCTACACTGCTCCGCTTATAAGCTGCCTCGTAGCAGCCTTTATTAGGGACTTAAAGGCTGTGCCGTTAGAGCAGTGGCCTGAAAAACAAAGGACGTTCAATGGCATAGGTTCGAACTGACCTTAATTTCACTTTCATTAACGGGTAAAAATGTTTATACTATTTTATCCTGTTTGCTCTCTCTCTCTCTCTCTCTCTCTCTCTCTCTCTGTCTCTCTCTCTCTCTCTCTCTCTCTATATATATATATATATATATATATATATATATATATATATATATATATATATATATATATATCTTCCTTCTTTGTTAATTTGTTTGATCTTTGCTTGGTCTTTTACAAAAATACGAAAGCGCTTATGAATCGAATCAGTCTTTTTTTATTCCATGAGTTATTGACAATCTATTCCTATGCTATCACATTTCATTTGTTGCTCCAATCTAAAGAACTCTTAGTAGCTGTTTGAAGTCCGTTTTATTATGGCGCTTTATCCATAATGGATAGCCTAAAGTAGCTGCTGTTATAGATCTGTTTATTTATTTGTTTTAAAATTGGATGGAGTAAATTGGGTCTTCAGGAAATGCAAGTTTGTAAACGATCATTCAATTTGGGTACGAATGTAAATAATGAGAGCACTGCTGCTTTCAAATGAAGCTATAGTGAGAGCACTGCTACTTACAACTCAAGCTACAATGAGAGCAATGCTGCTTTCAACTCAAACTATAATGAGAGCACTGTTGGTTGCAACTCATGCTATGGTGAGAGCACTGTTTCTTGCAACTCAAGCTACAATAAGAGCACTGTTGCTTTCAAATTAAAGCTACGATGAGAGCACTGCTGCTTGCAATTCATGCAATGATAAAGCACTCCTGCTAGTAACCCACAATATAATGAAAGCACTGCAGCTTTTAACTCATGCTACAATGAGAACAGTGCGGCTTGCAACACAAGCTATGATGAGAGAAGTGTGTTTGCAATACAAGCTACAATGAGAGCACTGCTGCTTTTAATTCTGGTTACACTGAGAGTACTGCTGCTTGCAATTGATGCTATGATAAGAGCACTATTGCTAGTAATTTATGCTATAATGAGAGGATTCGTTTCTCGCAACTCATGCTATGATGAGAGCACTGCTGCTAACAATTCATACTATATTGAGAGCACTGCTGTTTGCAACACAGGCTATGATTAGAGCACTGCTGCTTGCAATACAGGCTACAATGAGAGCATTGCGGCTATAATATAATAATCTAACCATTAATAATTCTGAAATGAAATCCAATTCAGCAAATTCCTCGTATTCCGTTTTCAACTTGTCTCTTTGATTGTTTGTGGTAGATTTTGGTTATGGCGATCATAAATAGGCAATGGGCTGATCACTGGAAAGAAATAGCATGAAATACATTTTTTTATGCCACCTTTTTTATTTGAGATCCTGAAAATTAATATAAATCGGAATGAATATGAAATGACATCTCTATTTAGCACAAACATATCTGTACCATAGTTTGAATCTATTCAAGCTAAAGATTGTAAAATAAATGAAAATTTATGTTTATATAAAAGAGGTGAGTTCGCCCTTTTATCTCCCAAATCGCGACAGCTCGTGTATCATGGCTCTAAATAAAGCTAAGCGATCGCCTTAGTGGTCTGATAGTATTCAACACATATTTAATAGGCATCGGAATTCAATGAAATTTACATGCTAATCAGAGATTCCCAAATTTGTTTACATACAAATAAATCAAAAGATAACAAATAGTTACATAACTCTGAATAAAACTCTATCAATTCAATTTTTAATTGCTTGTGCGGTTTTCCACTCCCATATAAATACACGAGTTTAATAGGAGACGAGCATAAAACTGGATTGGAACAAATTTACATTTTACCGAGTAATTAGCTCGTCGTCGCAACTAACTTGGACCTTATGAAGTTGGGAGAGAATGGTATGTTGTATAGAAACGGCCGCGCAGAGTTCCGAGAAAGCTACTTAATTAATTAAAACTGTATCGGGCGGCCATCTAAACTGACAAATGACTTCAGCGTTCCGCCATGACATTTCACTGGAAATGGACAACGACAATCCACTTTCTGCGACTTTAAGAGATCTCTGTAAGACATTTGGGGAGAACCAGAAATGACATTTAAAGGATTTTTAAATATATTTCTTTCCTCAAGTTTAAACGAGGAGGAAATTTTGGAAGGGTTTTGGGAAAATTATCTTATCTCTAGACATTGATGTAAGTATGAAGAGAGTACAAGATTTTAAAGTTAATCCTAGACTTAATTAATTAAAAGGTCGCTGGATAACGAAAATGAATGGAGAATTTTTGTAATAATTCTTCCAGTTAATATTGATATATATATATATATATATATAAATAAATATATATATATATATATATATATATATATATATATATAAATATATATAATATATATAATATATATATATCTATAATATATATATCTATAATATATATATATATATATATATATATATATATATATATATATATATATATATATATATATATATATATATATATATATATATATATATATATATATATATATATATATATAGTAGAAATATGAAGACCCAGGAGATTACACTAATCATTTATTGGCCGGACGTTCCGGACCTACGCTAGGACCATCATCAGCAACTGTATCGACTAATGAGAAGGGAAAGAAATATTAACAATAACAGTTAAAGAGTTAAAATAATGAATTATATAATGGCTAAAAAAGCGGAGAAAGCAAAGTTAATCAATAAAATTGACAAATATTGAGAAGAAAGTAAAAAGAAAAATAATATTATATAGAATTACTTAATACTATCCAGTGTAATTTTGAAAAAAAATAATAGGAAGAAATGAAGTTTTAACATAAACGGCCTTGAGTATCAAAAATGAAAGGTAACTGAAATCAACTAGCTAACTATAGAAAACTACTAACGAGATTTGTTCGGTTGGTCGGTTGGCTAGTTAATATGTATTGAAGTGTTGGTTGGTTATATAGTGAATAGTTTAATTGAAGAGGTGTAATTATTAAGGTTGCGATTTATTTTATTGATGTACAGCGACTCTAAGATTTTCAAATCGAGAGAAGTTAAGGCTGAAGATAAGATGGTAAATGAATCATGATTAAGAGGATGTTGGTGATAACCCGAGTGTTGCTTGATGGAAGAGGCTTCAGGTTTAGAAATGGGGCTATAGGTCTGATGAGACAAACCTAAGTGTTTGGCGATCCTGTATTTGAGTTGTAAGCCAGTTTGGCCTACCTCCGAAAGGAAACTCTGAACAACTCTCAGAATGAATCAGAATGGGGAAATTCAAATGGCCCTACGAAGGACCCTACTCGCCGAAAGAAAGAGCAGGACTGCTGGAGGAAGGCACATTCTACATCCCACACTCGTGCATCCACACAGTGAACCTGAATGTGTTTAAAATAATTAAGAATGGTCAGAAAACCTCTCAAATAGGCAAGTAAGGGATCGCTAAAAAATTAAAAGTGAATAATAGGAATAAACTAAAGTGGAAGTGAATAATAAACATAAAGTGCAAAAATGATAAGTGAATCAAATAATAGGAATTAATTAAAGTGAAAGTGAATAATTAATGTGAAAAAGTATAAATAGAATTACGCAAAAGATAAATTAGTGTGAAAACGTAGCAATAATTAAAATAATATAGCTCTAAAGTTAAAGGACTCAAAAATCTATTCAAATAGACCAAACTGTGATAAATAGAAAACATAAATGGACAAATAAGTAATCATAAAGTATTTAAAAATAATAAGTGCATAAAATAAAGGTATTAAACTAAAGTCAATAAGTAATAGGAAATATAATGTAATATAAAGTAGTAATAAATCATATAAGTCAAAAGTTAAAGAAATGTAATAAAGTGAATAATATAAAGGTATTTAACTAAAGCGTAAGTAAATAAGTAATAGGAAATAATATAATATAAAATAACAATAAATAAAATAACTCATAAATCATAATTCAAAATATATAAATAGGAAATAAAATATATAAAAAAATATTTAACAATTTAATATGATAAATTGTTTATATAACTCTAAAATATATAAAATTAACTCTATTCATAGAATGAAAGGATCGATGATCTTCACAGTTCCTGGAGTTTCGTTCTTCTTACTTCTCTACTCTCCTTTTTGTTTGTATATATTCACCATTATTAACCTAATTAGTTTTGCTTATATGTATTTTTTTTTACTTATATGTAAAATACTCATTTGTGTATACTATGTTCTTAATAAATCATTCATTCATTTCATAGACACGAGCAAGGAGAAAGAAGTAGAGTTAGAAGTAAAGAATCAGCAGGACCATCAACCCGGTAAAGGAGGCAAAGCCAAGCGTAGTGTCTTCCGAAATCGTGAAAGAGACTTTTCCAACGTTAGCGTTAAAAGTATTCTCGCATACACGACAGTATAGCCACAGCGTAGTGCCATCCCCCAGTGCACTTCCAAACCCCCTACCCCCCTCGGGGTAACTGGAAACCCATGAAAAGACCCGCCTCTTCTGCATGTCCACGGTTCCGGAGGACATCGGATAAAGCCATCTCAGGCTGTCCCATTCAGACTCCCATCGAAGGACGTTCAATAGGATCCCCCAACCCTCTACCGGCGGTGCCGATTCAACTCAGCGAATATCACACTCTACTCTCCTCCATAAGCTGCTGAAAGAGAACGGGAAGGCTTAGGGACTGTTTCTGCTACCGAGTGGCGGGCTGATTGGAGATACCTCCTGTTTCTGCCGTTCTTAGCTGGGGCGTTACCAAGCTCAGGGGGACTGATTGAAGTTGCCTCCTGTTTCTACCTAGCTTGAGGGAGAAGCTGAGCCATGGCTACGAGGTCTAGTCAGCCCTACCCCTCGGGTTCTGATCAAAAAGTCGTCGGACTGTTAGGAGATACCTCCTGTTTCTGACCCTGATAGGGACTAGACAGGCGAAGGTAGACTCATTGGAAATTTTTCCTGTTTCTATCTCACCTGTAAAGAAGGAGAGCTTTTGGTGAGGATAGAGCTAGGATTCGGTTCCAACCAATGACAAGACGACCCAGCCATGGATGGCGCAGGAAAATCGTTGAACCTACGGGTCTCGCTGAGGATGACCGGTACGGAGATCCCAACTAAGGCCGTGGTGTTTAAAAAATATTTGGCAAGCTGGAAATTGGTCTCAAACAGCTAATTGAAGTCGTCTGAAGATATACCGCAATCTGCCACATCCAGCCGGACCTGGTAAAACTAAAACTAACTTCATCCTTAGGAATCACGGAGCTGGTAAAAATTGGACTCGAGTCCAAGTCTTCACTGGCCATTAATGCAAGAAGGGCCAAAATATGCAGGCGAGTAGACCAGTGGTTTGGAGAAAGATTGGCGGAGGACATAAGGCAGGAAATTAAAAGAAACCAGCAGTGGGTAAAGGTACACGAGGTGGTACAGTTCTGCACCCTTACTCACGTATTCAAGGTCGTGTTTGAGGAAGTGGAAATGGTTGTAAAGGCAAAGGAAGCTAGGCTGAAGCTCTTTTTCACTAGAATCTCCCCAAAGGAGATCAGCAGGGAGAGTTTCTTTTATCTACTAACCTGCTTCAAATGTTATCATGCGGAAGACCACCCAGCCAGCGCCTGTCCTAGCAAGGATGAACGGAAGATTTGGTCTAAATGCACTCAGATGGGACATGACTGGATGCACTGTGTAAACACTACAGAAATGTGTTCAACTGTGTCGGGGCACGCCAGACCCTAATCATGCAGTGGCCAGTCAGAAAAGACCTTCTTAATAAGAAAAGGACAGCAGCGGACAAACCACCTGCCAGCAACGCGTCAGCTGCCAAGTCAATCCCAATCAAACAACCTGCTTCACAACCCGCCCTGCCACAGATCATAATACAACCCACGGACTCGACGCCACCCAAGATCCTGGATAGCATCCAGCATGCTCAGGTAATGAATCTTTCAAACCCAGGGACATTCGACATCGCGATGAAAAAGATGCTGGCTGAAAATCCACTTGAACCCATAAAGTTCCCAGACAACCCGCAATCGGCAAAGGTTCTCTTGGCAGCCAAACCTCAGGAATTTCCTGCAGAGCCTACAATCCCAGTTCCACAAGCTACGCAGCAAGAAGAGGAACAGACCAACTTAAAACCCACAAAATCCCAGGAGATCGTGCTCTCCTCGACCAAAATCGAAGTATCTACAGCCAAAGAAAACACTAGAAAACGACGTGAGGTCAGTGCAAGCGCACCCTCCCAATCAGACGGAACAAACACATTCAAGCTTGATGGTAGAGAGATCAACCTCACCATCACACTTAACTCTAACACACAAAGAAAAAAGGAAATCTCTCCATCAGAGGTAGCTACGGGAGTGCAAAGAGACTTTTGTAAATGGTGTTAAGGATTAAACGTAGAGGAAGCGACAGTCAAGGCTGATTTGATTAAGAAAGAGATCAAACTTCACGACAGTTGCTTCAAACTTTACAAGCCATCCTTCTACAAAAAGCTTCGCTCCGGGAGGCCTTACAGCCCCCCCCCACACTACCAGAAGCCCACCTGCCGAGTGAAGAGACAAGATGGCTGCTAGAAGTAGAATGGCCATTCTAACAAACAACGTGCAGAGATGGAAGACAAACAAATATAAACTCTACAACATCTACAAAGAAATGGACCCAAATATTCTGCTGCTGTCGGACACCAGCATCAGGAACGACGACAGTGAGATCATTTTTGGATACAATGTTCTCCAAAAGAACGTTACAGGAGAGAGTTTCGATGGGACAATGCTAGCAGGCAAGAAGGATTTGAAGTTCAGACCGGGAAATGCATTGAGCGAACCATTCCCTTCGGTAGTCCTGAGGTGCTCTCTCTAGGGAACATCGATTTGGTGGGAGATACTAACCTCCCTGCCGACAGTATCTGCCCATTCACGACCTGTACACGCTATTCAAGAAAGAACCTCCAGTGCTATTCGCTGGGGACCTGAACGTGAGGAATAAGTTAGCTGGCTACACGAGACCAGAGGCTAGGGGAAGAAACCTTGACCTCTTGCTAGGAATGGATATCGTAGAAGGCGTCAGGCCGGAATTCTCTACCTATCTTTACTTAGGGTCAGCCACCAAGCCTGATGTAGTTCTCACTAACACCAGCTTCCCGTTCCACCAACTAAACCAGCCAGGGCAGTTGACGCCCAGTAATCACATCCTTATGTTGATAACAGTAGCAGCTGCTCCTATTCTAGTTCATGTTGCACCCAGGAAAGACTCCTCCAAGTTGTTCAGCAACTCAGAAGGCAGCTTAACACCGCGATGTCTAACAAGCTGATGGAAAACTGGGACCATCTTATCGAAAGAATATACATTGACAGGAATCCGAAGTCTTTCTGGTCAGCCATCAGCAGGCTCAAAGGGACTACTGGAACACACGGCTTCACCGCACTTTGACACAACATAATCACGGCGACTACCCCTTTTGAAAAGAAAACTTTTTCGTGAAGTCTTGAAGGATGTCTTCAAAATCTCCGGTGAAAAGGAGGAGTACTTTGACCTAGCATTCGAGGATCAGGTGCTCGAATACATTGAGAGAAGGGAGGTCAGGTTCATTCTTCCCGGAACCACGAACCGCACTCGTCTTCATAATAATTTATAGGAAGAAAATATCATCACCAGTGCGGAGTTGTGGGAGGCTATCTCATCGTTCCTACCCAAAGTCCCAGGTCTAAGCCAAATTAGCATCAGGCACACGATTGAGGCCTCTGAAAGACTCTACACTAGACTGCTAAACCTGTTCAACGCGTCCCTAGCAAAGAAATACTTCCCAGATGGCCTTAAAACGTTAAAGATGATATTCATCGCGAAACTTGGGAAACCTGCCAACCAGGTCATGAACTTTAGGCCTATCTAATTGCTGGAGAAGGTTGAGAAGGTGTTTGAGAAGATCTTTAACACCAGGCTAACTACACACCTATCAGACCATTCTCTGCTAAGCGAAGAACAAAATGGACTTAGAAAACACCGCGGCACTGAGACAGCCATAGCCTACATACTTCAACATACAACAACAAAAGTCCCCAAGGCAGAGCCTGCAACTAGTAAATCAAGGAAACTCGATTTGAGAAGAGCAGACTTTGCATGTCTACGCGCGGGACTGACTGACGCGAGGCTAGAAGAGTGCGATGCTGTTGAAGACTCTTGGAACAGTTTCAAAACCACATTCATGAGTCTTCAATCACGTTTTATCCCTCTGAAATGCCCCCGTTGGTCCTCTGTTCAACCAAAGTGGTTTAATCGAGAAATCGGGCAACTGCTTAGGGAGAAGAGAAATGTGTACCGGCAATCGAAGATCTCGGGTGACTTTGACGAATACCGGAGGCTAGCCAGGAGAGTGAAGTCCAGTATAAGGGCGGCTAAGCGGTCTGAGGAACTCCGAGTGGCGAGACTCTGTAAAGAGAATCTCAAGGAGTTTTTTAGATATGTGAACAGCCATAAACCAATCCGTCGAACGATTGGCCCTTTGAGGAATGAGGAGGGGACATTAAAGCATTTAGATGCAGAAAATGCTAACCTCCTCAACGACTACTTCTCTTCAGTGTTTACTGAAGAGTGTGGTCCCATTACCCAGCCGACGGATTCCTACTCAGGGAAAAAGCTGGAGGCAATGGACTTCACTGAAGGAGAAATAAAGAAAAAGATCGCTGACCTAAAGACGAATAAGTCCCCTGGACCGGACGGGTTTCTACCTAAAGTGTTGAAGGAAGTGTGCGATGAAGTATCACGACATCTGTGCGCTATCTTTAACATGTCAATCCAGACCAAATGCGTTCCTAGGGACTGGCGTGAGGCGGAGGTGACTCTTATCTTCAAGAAAGGAGACCGTAACCAACCGTTGAACTACCGACCTATCAGTCTAACTTCGATAGTCGGTAAACTCATGGAAAGCATCATGGTGGACAAAGTGACGTCATATTTAGAGTCAAACCTGCTACTGAGGAGTTCCCAGCACGGCTTCCGAAGGCAACGGTCATGCCTGACGAACCTTGTGGAATTCTTCCACTTCGTTTTCAGTGAGCACGATCGGGACAAGGCGGTGAATGTGGTCTACCTAGACTTTTAGAAAGCCTTTGATAAGGTACCACACCGCCGTCTTCTCCGGAAAGTGCAAGCGCTTGGCATAGACGGAAAGGTAGCCGGCTGGATCGAGAACTGGCTAAGTGGCAGACGGCAACGGGTGGTGCTGAATGGACAGTCTTCTGAGTGGGTGCCCGTTACTAGCGGGGTGCCTCAAGGTTCTGTCCTGGGACCACTACTATTTATCATCTACGTCAACGACATGGACGGTGACATGGTTGCCAAGATTTCCAAATTTTCCGACGATAGCAAGCTTGGTATGAACGTTGCAAAGGATGGAAATACTGCCCATCTGCAGGAAAATCTTGGGAAGATTGGAGAGTGGTCGGACACGTGGCAAATGCCTTTTAACGTGGTGAAATGCAAAGTGATGCATATCGGCCACAGAAACCCCCAATCTCAGTATATCCTTAAGGGCACTGCTATTGAATCCACCGACACTGAGAAGGACTTGGGTGTAACAATCACTAGTGACCTCAAGTTCTCGAAACAGTGCATTGAGGCGGAGAAAAAGGCCCAAAGGATGCTAGGCTATATTAAGCGCCAGTTTGGTTATCGGAACCATGAGATTGTACTGTGCCTGTACAACTCACTTGTCCGACCGCACCTGGAGTATGCCGTACAATTTTGGAGTCCTTCATTGCGAAAGGACATCGCGAGATTGGAACGCGTACAAGCTAGGGCAACCAAACTGATTCCCTCTATCCGACATAAAAGTTATGAGGATAGACTAAGGGAGTTAGATTTGTTCTCGCTGAAAACCCGTAGACTGCGTGGTCAGCTCATCGAGGTCTTCAAAATACTTCGAGGGTTCGACAATGTTGACTACCGGGATATTTTCATACTGAGTGAGAACAGAACGCGCAATCACGGCTTCAAACTTGAACTGAAGCGTTACAACCGCAATCTGTGTGGAAATTTTTTCACCTACAGTGGAAGTTGTCAACAGTGAATCTGTTGACCAGTTCAAATCAAGACTAGACAAAGTCTTGAAAAGTGGCCGTTTAGGGACGCAAAACAATTGAGCAGCTATGTGCCCGCTCGATTGCTAGCCTAAAGGTACCCTCTTTGAATAGACCGTAAGGTCTTCTAGGGTACTTACTTTCCTTGTTACTCCTTGTAACAGGGCGAGCTACTGGATGATGGATTAAGGTTGTCTGTAGAGATGTTAAGAAGGCACTAGATAAAGTCTGGATCGATGGCCTAAAATACAAAATCTAGAGAACTAAGACTCTCACTCCATTTCGAGTAAATCCTCTGCAGCTACCAGACTGGCAGGAAAGCTGTCATTGCCTTTGAGGCACACATAGGTGAGGCTTTTGAGCCCCTGTCTGGTGTACCGAAAGGAGGATGCCTCAACTCCACTCTCTTCCTCATTTTCATGAGAGATATCCCTAAACCTATAGACGGAAGAACGCTCAAAATTCAGTACGCGGACGATGTCATCTTAATCGTGGTTCATCGAGCAAATTTCGCAAGGGTAATGGCCAGAGCCATGGCCGCGGAAGCCGAAAGGATCTCCAGCTTCGAAAGGCGTGGGAAAATCCAGACCAACATCGCAAAATTCAAAGTGACCCCGATCGGAAGACATCGGCCCATCAATCTCAATATAGACGCGCCCGACATTGAATCCTCGCCAAATGTGTCCGTACTCAGCTTCAAGCTTGCCAGCACTGTTATGAGCGGACACATTGGCATAAGGATTGGAATAGCAAACACGAAACTGAACAAAATTCAAAGATTTAGAAACCTTAATCAAGCAAATAAGAAGAAATTATACACTAGCTTAGTTAGATATGAACTGGTATATCCTGCAAAAACCGCTCAACGTAGCCTCATCCAGCAACAAGCCAAAACTTCAGTGGGTGCAAAATAAAGGACTCCGGTTCATCACCAACGCAAGATGGCAAGAGCTCCGGACCTCGAGGAACATCCATTTCTCTTTTGCTGGTGTGATGGGAAGCTCTTTTACGCACAACCAGAATGGGGAAGAAGCTCACAAGTAAAGGGGTACCCCTATCCGAAGGAGACCCTTGAGGTCGGCCCCATGCGGTCGGCACGATGAGAAAAAAGAGTCCCCCTCCGTATCATCAGAGGGGGGACTAAACTTTCAAGGCCTGTGATAATGAATACAATCTTCGGTACAGTAAACATTCTCCTCATTCAACTGATTGAATCTTCCAATGGTTACGCTACTATTTTCCACTCCATGGAAGACGTCGATAAGCTCGTCTCGGAAGAGGATAAGAAGCCACGTAGAGAGATTGGGCTCGAAGCAACTATACCACAGGAAATCTTAGTTCAACGTACTGTTATCATCCGTCGCCTTGACCCGTTCTTCACGAAAAACTCTTGTGAAGAAATGAGGGAAGAACTGATGAATAAACAAAAATGGGCAAGGGTAGCAAAAGTTGAGAAATTCGTAAAAGGAAATGGTATTGTAAACTTGTCTTTGAAAACATCGAAATGGGGCAGAGGGCCAAGAGGAAGGGCCTCCTAGGATTCTACCTCTGTGTAGCCCCTGACCAAATAGAAGAAGAAGAATTTGTACCAATCGAGTGCTGTTTCAAGTTTTTCCGTAGAAAATCACCGAAGAGAGTGTAAGGCAGAAGAAATCACCTGTTCAAACTGTTCAAAGATCGGACGCGTGTGGAAAGAATGTTCATCGGAGAGGTCCAAGTTCATTAACTGTGGCGGAGACCACAAGGCCATGGCTATGAGGTGCCCTCTCCGCAGAGAAGCTTTTTGGGCCCAAAAGAAGAAACTAAAAGAAGAAAAGTAGGCAAAGGTAAAATCATACGTTGAAGCAGCAGCCCCAAGAAACATCAACACGGAAAGAATAGCAGCATCGAAGCTGGTAATTCCAAGCGAGAGCAGAGAGTTAATGACCATGGTCATTTTTGGCCTTTTGGCAAACCTAGCAAACACCGAAACTTTTACGGAGGATCCCAACCGCCTCCTGCAAAAGAACGGGACGAATAAAAAGCTATGGTTTCCGCCAACCCCGCCTTGCTGACCTGCCCGAAGATAAAGAAACAGAAAAAGAAAAGGAAACAGAACCGAAGGAAAAAGTGGTATCCGCAGATGAGGACAATTCTACAGACAAAAATCTCAATAAATGCCCCCAAATGAAAAAAACAAAGAGGAAGGAAGAGGAGGAAAACGGGAGAAGACAGAAACATCCTGACTACGGAGGAAGAAGTGTCACCCCGGATTTCCATTCACGGAGAAAAAGGAACTTCTAGAACAAGGCTTATTCTTCAACAGAGAGGATGAGTCCCTCAGGGTCTTCGGAACTCCCCTATGTAGGCCCCCAAAAGGAGATCCAGTACGGATGCTCCGAGGGATTCACAGATGGGGAATTCAAATGGACATTCGAGGGACCATTCTACGCAAAAGAAATCGAAGGCCTGATTGCGGAAGCTTCATCCCAGACTCGAGCGTCCATACAGTGAACATGTTGTTTTTCAAGAATATAAAAAATGGACAAAACTCCTCATAAATTGAAAAATAAAGCGAACACAGTGTGAGATAAAAGTATATAATATAAAAAATATGTCTTAAAAAGTGACTAAAAGTGGTAATAATAATAAAAGTGAAATAATAATTTATTCAGAGTCTAAAAGTGGTAATAATAAGTAATAAAAGTCAAATCATAAAAGTTATTCAAAGTAAATAATTAAGATAATAATAATAAAAAATTATACAAATAGTATGCAATAAAAGTGAATATTATAGCAATACTAATATAATTAGGGTGCGATAAAAGAGACAATTATAAATATAAGTGTCCAAAAAGTGATTAAAAAGGGTAATAATACGAGTGATTAAAAGTGAAATGAAGTAGATAAATAAGACAAAGATACAACCAGTGTGCGATAAATTACTTATAAGGGTATTAATAAAAGGGAAAGGGAAATAATAATAAACAGCTTAAAGTAAATAAATAGGATAATAATAAATAAAAGTATACATATTTTCGGGATATACTTGGACATCTTGCCCTGAGACATTGGTCCCCTTGCTGTTTCCCTGTAGCCTCCCCATCCCGCAGGGGGCACGTTTCCCGAGTCACAATTCCTTACAAAACTCTAGGATTTCACCCAAAGAACTCCTGGGAAAAGACTACCCACCACAGCATACAGGTGCCCTTATACGCCCTGATACCTAACCGATAGGCTCAGTAGCATGCATGGACAGGGCTGATTAGAGATTCCTCCTGTGCCTGCCCTGCTTATAGGGAAGGTTTCAGTGCCACCCCTATCCCACCTCCCTTCCTAGGGCTCATTAGAGAAGCGATAGACTGATTGGAGATATCTCCTGTTTTTGTGGACCTGACTAAGTCAAAAACGTCTATAAGGTTACTGAATGGAGATTCCTCCTGTTTCTCCCTTGGACCTGGTCGAGGAAGTGAGTAGGTAGAAGATAGCGCCGTGCCTGGTCTGATGGAACAGGGGTGACGTCAGACCAATGAGCGTTATAGAGGAGCCGCCAGACCTTCGGGTCTTGCTTCGCCTGACTAATGAAGAGCGTCCTTCTAAGTCCTAATTGTTCGAGGTAATCTTCGGACAACTGGATATTGGCTCATTGAACTCGGGAACGGATACACAGCCATATGCCATAATCAATCTGAAGAAAGAGCAAATTTGCAGGTAGATAGATTCCTGGGTAGGGGTTAGAACCGAAGAAGAAATCAGGACTAAAATCGGTAGAAATCATGCGTGGACAAAGTATCAGAAGTCATCAAGTTCCGTGACCTAATGCATATTTTCAAAGTGGTCTTCAAGGAAACAAAGATTGCGAAAAAGGCGCAAATGACTGGGCTGAGACTCTAGTATGATCATCGGGTGTACGAAAATCTCGCGAAATAAGTACTTCCACCTTCTGACGTGCTTCTCCTGCTATAAAGTGGAGGACCACACTACTCGCAACTGCCCCGAAAAAGAGAAGCCCCTCTGATCGGAATGCGGACAAGAAGGGCACTCGTGGATGCGTTATGTCTCGGAGACTAAGAAGTGTCTAAATTGCTCAGGGCCTTGCAGAACCATGGTAATGCAGTGCGCTGTGCGTAGGAAACACCTCAACCGCAAAAGACAGCCAACAGAGTCTCTTCAAGTATGATATACGCCAGTGCAGTGAAGACTACGCCTCTCTAGTCAGTTAACCAACCCAAAACCCAGCCACAAATAGTCCTACAGTTATCCAATTTAACCTCCACCAAACTGCTGGCGTGCACTCTACACGCACACGTACTAAATTACGCAACCTTTGGCTCATTCAACACGGATCTCAACAGAATGTTGAAAGAAAAAGGCATGGAACCTCTAAATTTTCTCGCCAAACCCTTTCTCCGACAAAATTACGGCCCTGCGGAGCGTAACTCTCACCACAACCGCCGCTACACCCAATCAAGCTGGAGAAGTAGATCCAAAGCAAAAAGAAGGTACGCCGGCAGAGGAAAATATGGACGCTTCTGGCCGCCAAGAGACTTTTCCGATGACAACAGAATAGGATAAACCAGCACCAAAAGGCGATTCCAAACAAACCTCAAAATCCTACTCGCTCGATGCCATGTAGATTGACTTGGTCATCGCGGTGAACAAAAGTATGATGCAATCAAGAAACTTTACCATTCAAGACATTACTACGGGTATCCATAGAGAATACTTCAAGTGGTTTTTTTTACTCCTCAACTGAGAAGACGAGGTTAAGACCGCCCTGCTAGAAAAACTAGTATAGCTGTACGACTTGACGCTCAAATTCTACGAGCCGAGTTTGTACGAAAAACTCCACCCCGACAAGCTGTACAGCCCTCTGAAGTACCAGAAGTCCCCGACCAAACCCAGGAAGTAGTCATGGCTGCAATAAACAGGCTGGTGATTCTTGTACACAATGCGCAAGGATGAACCAACTACAAATACCAGCTGTACAAAATATATAGAGAAATTAACCCGGATCTCCTACTTCGCTCCGAAACTAGAAAAAAAGACGAAGACCCCATCAAGATCTACAGTTATGACCTCATTCAAAAGAACCTGAATTGCGAAAAAATTGATGGAGCAACAACAGCAGGGCAATCTGGACTTCAGTTTTTGAAGGGAAGATAAATGGATGAGTTGTTCCTGTCCGTCACTCTCAAGACAGACATGGGAAACATTGAAGTAGGTTCAGGGTACCAGCCTCAAGAATAAGGTACCTTCCGATCCACGATCCTTTCACCCCGTTATACTCGCTGGTGACCTTAAACCCAGATCAAAAATTGCTGGCTCCGCTAGAGCGGCCGGTATAGGTAGGAACCTCGACTTACTTCTGCGTAGAGGTGCAGCGGAGAATGTTGGGATGGATTTCTCGACGTTCATGTACCTAGGGTCAGCGAGCAAGCGGGACATCATGCTTACGGACCTCAACTTCCCATTCCATCACCATGTGCAGCCTGGTCCCCTTACACTCAGTCACCATTTCTTTATGGTCATGACGGTGACCACCACTCCCATACCCATACCTTTGCCACTAAAAAAAAATCTTCTGGGCTGCAGGTTGGGAAGCCTACCGAAGGTCATTCCCGGATGTAATTTACTGAGATGGATGGTGCCACACAAAAACAAACCGACGAGGAGTTGTCCCGCATCCTTGCTGGTTTTGCCACCACGGACAACGTATTTCCGAAAACAAGGCATAAGATTTTGATCCCGACTCGCCAAACACAGGAGATGATCATGCTGCAGCAGTGATTCCACTTGATCTACAACGGAGTACGGGCTGCAGGATAGGCTAGTTCAACAGCTCATACAAGTAAATGAAGCGCTGCTGCATGAGATCATGGAAAAATGGGACCGCATGATCCATGCCCTAGACATCTAAGACAACCACAATAAATTTTGGAACATCATTAGCAAGTTAAGAAGGAGACCATCTTCGAAGGCTGACTACCCAATAGGGTACCTTGACAAGTGTGCCACGACTCCACAAGAAAAAGCTAAACTTTTTAAGGAAGTCTGGAGAGACGCTTTCCGTATATCCGTAGAAGAGGAGGAAAACTTCGATCTGGGCTTCGAGAACACAGTTCTGGAGCACATGGAAAGGCACTACCGGCTATTTATTCCGCACAGAACCATTAACCTCAACATGCTGCGGGAGTGCGCCCTGGAAAGTTTTGCAATCACCTAAAAGGACCTTGACTCTGTAATCTGCGGCTTTTAGCAATAAGCTCCTGGCCTAAGCCCAGTAAAAGCAATCCACCTAAAAGAAGCCCCAGTGAGGACAAAATCCAGACTGCTGAATGTTTTCAATGCAACACTAGCAGCAGGTTACTTCCTGGACGGCCTGAAGACACCCAAAATGATCTTTATTCCTAAATGCGTTCTGTTGGATGTGAGAAAAGTCTTTAACAAGGTATGGATCTATGGACTCAAATAGAAGATCTTGAGGCTTGGGTCATCCCCACATTTTAAGAAAATCCTCCACAATTACCTCACTAGTTGGAGAGCGGTGATACCATTCTGGGACCACATCGGAGCCGCATTTGACTTGCTATCCAGAGTCCTGCAGGGAGGGTGTCTGAGTCCTACCCTCTTTACGATATACACAAAGGACATTTCGAAACCGACACTTCCCCAACCCCTAAACGTACAGCAGCGGACGACATTACCCAAATTGTGACTCGCCATACTAGATCTGGAGCAGGTTACTTCCTGGACGGCCTGAAGACACCCAAAATGATCTTTATTCCTAAATGCGTTCTGTTGGATGTGAGAAAAGTCTTTAACAAGGTATGGATCTATGGACTCAAATAGAAGATCTTGAGGCTTGGGTCATCCCCACATTTTAAGAAAATCCTCCACAATTACCTCACTAGTTGGAGAGCGGTGATACCATTCTGGGACCACATCGGAGCCGCATTTGACTTGCTATCCAGAGTCCTGCAGGGAGGGAGTCTGAGTCCTACCCTCTTTACGATATACACAAAGGACATTTCGAAACCGACACTTCCCCAACCTTTAAACGTACAGCAGCGGACGACATTACCCAAATTGTGACTCGCCATACTAGATCTGGAGGAGTGATGTCGAGGGCGATTGCGGCTGAGGTCCAGAAAATCTCCAGGTATGAAGAGAGGTGGAAGATCCAGCCGAACCAAATCAAATTCACTGCAGTCGCGATTGGCAGACGGAAGACAGAGCTCATCCGACTGTAGAATTCAATAATAGACTATTCCCTTAACGTGAGTATCTTAGGCTCCAGGATCTCCAAGCGCGACATAGGAAGCCATATCAACTCGAAGGTGCAAGTTACGAAACTTGAACTCAGCAAACTCCACCGGTTTCGCAACCTTAGCATAAAAACAAAAATAAATTGTATATATCCCTAGTGAAAACGAAGCTCCTGTACCCAGCAGTCCCACTCAACACAGCTTCAAGGACCAGGATGGTTCAAATGCAGAGGATACAAAATCAGGCCCTAGACTTCATACTCAACATGAAATGGGATGATTTTGTCACGTTGAGGGAGTTTCATCTTAGAATCTGGCTGGAGACGGTGAATGCTTTCCTGCATTCAGACAACACCGCCATCTGGGTAGCTTGTAAGCTATTCTCGCACCAGGTACTGTAGACGACTTGTTTTGGCTACAGGACCGGGAAAAATACAAATCATACATGATTCTGCCTAAAACGGTGACCACACCCGACATCGGTAACCCTACATCAGATTCGCATCCGGAGTAGGAAGTGATTTCTCTAATATCGCAAAGTGTAACATCATAATTGTGAAACAAAATTGAACCGAATTTACCTTATTTAAAAAAAAATCTGATTCTGGACACTTTTTTAAACTAATGAGAATACAGGCTTAACTACATTCTAATATAACTACTCTCAATTGAGGAAATAGTTTTAGACTAGTGAGAGTCTACATTTTTGCCACCGGCTCCCCTTTTGTATTTATATTTACTGATTATAAAGTACTTGTTATTTAAAATAGGTCACCTCTTAGTCTTTGCTGGAGTAATGAGAAAAGATTTATTTCCTTAGGACGGTCCTCATATGGCTTACTTTTAACACCATGTATCATTTTAGTAACTCTGAGTTGAATCCGTTCTAGCTTGCTTATAGTGGTTATTGCAAAAGTCTTGTAACACTCGGTGCGACGCTCTCCACACAGAACACAATAATAATTTAGATGCAGTTAAATTTCTTTATTATTTTAACACATAAAAATATGTTAAAAATGTAGTATTAATCAATGAGGCCGCCCTCGGTTGACGGAGGACTTCACTATTCGGCTCATCGCTTTTGCTGTGGCGGACCTTGTAGGCCATGCCTTCGACATGTGTAACCACGCTGTATTCAAGGAGACTGAAGTCGGGCGACTGCGGCGGCCAAAATTCCTTCGACCATAAGTTCATGTTAGGCCCCAACCATTCTTGCACGGTCTTTGCCGTGTGGGCCAGGACACCGTCATGCTGAATGACGTAGTCCGCCTTCTTTGTGATCTTTCTTACACAGAGCAGGAGTTTCGTGGCAAATATATCCCTTTACTCGGCCACAGTGAGTCTTTAACCAGCCACGAACCATACCAACGGCATCTTCTAGCCATGCAACTCCACGTGGCAGAACACCATCGCGGAGGCCGGCTGCTTAGTCATGGAAAGGAGTGGACCTCGGAGGCGTTCTAACCGAAGCTTACCACACGATCGTTCTGCATGTTGATGACCGGATCCAATGTGAGGGATTTTTCATTAGAAAAAAAGAGAATTCGATTGCCATGACTGTTCAAGTTATTAATCAAGCTCCGGACGTTGTTCTGCAATAGGGTCGGTGAAGAGAGACCTTTCCACAAAGATCATGCTCATTCCACCCTGCTTCTTGTCGGCCCTGGACATCGTGGCCAGGGAGATGTTCTTCTACACGAACGCAGTCATTTTTAGTTTCGGAGAATTTACGAAGACCTTTCTGGTTTTCTGACAGACAAAAAGTTGACAACTTGAGGTCTACCTGAAGGAGGGTGATCTTTGAGGTCTTCCCCGTTCTTGAGTCTGGATGAGACTGTTGACGGTCATCCGGCTGACGTTGAGCCACTTGGCGATGTCAGACCTACTTTAGCCCGCGCGCAGGAGAGCAGAGATCTTAAATATTTTCCCTTCAATCCCTACACACCTATACAAAATGGAAAAGACGCTTTAATGAGACGTGCTGAAAAAGTGAACTTTATGTTTGTTCGATGGAATTTTTTCTATCAGTCACGTAAACCACTAGAAAGATAAAAAACCCTGAATGTAACAGAACCTTCTAAAAACCTGGTATATTTTGGGGTAGTAAAGGCACCATGCTTGAAGACAGTGTTTCAGAAGAGGCCGGATCAAAGGTTTGTAGAGAGTAATTATTACTTCTTTCGATTTATACCCAAATGAATTTACTATACGCCTAATTATTTTGTTCGCCTTTTTGGTAGCACTTTGCATTTATCCGCGTTGAAGAACATTTGCTAAGTTTGGTCCAAACATGATCAACAATTAAAACTTAATCGCCCATCCGCATGGCTGATATAAATGATGCCTATTAATTAGAGACAATTAATATTACATGAGGGAGCCGGACGATCTTAATATTCGCTTACCCAGAAACCAAATATTTTATTCACTCGTTGTAAGGAAAAAATTATCCTGTTGTTTATGGAACCGTTATAGGATCCGGGGCTATGCCCAGGAGGGAGAACAAGACCAATGTTGTCATTCTCATAATCTTGAACGGATGTGCCCTTGAGGTAGAGTGAAAACGGCGATAGAGGAAAAAGAGTAATTTCAATAACTTCCTATTTTTTAATATTAGCGAAAAATACTCAATTGGAACCGGGTGAAGAATCTATTTTAATCGATCCTTGGGAAGCGCCACCTAAGAGGAGCCATTTTACGTCCATTGCTGAAAAATGGCAAGGGCAGGAAAGTTGTGTGACCTCTTAATCCTTCCTCCCTTTCTTATATCTTCTCCTCATTTTATTCCCCCTTTCTTCATCCGTTTGTTTCTCTCTTCTTTCTTTTCTTCCTCTTTTCTTTCCTATCTTTCTCGCTTCTTTTTTGTTCCTCTGTCATCCTTCCTCCCTTTCTTCCCAAATCTCTCCATTCCAATCTTCCTCCGTTTCTTTCTCTCTTCTTTCCTTTCTTCCTCTTTTCCTATCTTTCTCGTTTACTTTTACTTTCTCTAATGCTTCTATACTTTATTCATTCTTTCTTTTATTTTACCTGCCACATGACGTTATTCCTACACGCTCGCCACATGATTCCTACTCGCATACCGCATGAGCGTATTCCTATTTCTACACTTATGCCACATGGCGTTATTCGTATTTCGACACTTCTGCGGGATGGTGATATTCCTATTTCTACACTATTGTAACATGGTGTTATTCTTATTTCTACACTTATGCTCCATGGAGTAATTCCTATTTCTACACTTCTGCCACGTGGCGTTATTCCTATTTTGACACTTCTAACAGATGGTGTGATTCCTATTTCTACACTTCTGCCACATGGAGTTATTCCTATTTTGACAATCCTGCTATATGGCCTTATTCCTATTTTTACACTTCTGCCACATGGTGTTATTCCTATTTCGACACTTGTGCTAGATGGTGTTATTCCTATTTCTACACCTATGCTACTTTGAGCTATTCCTATTTCTACACTTCTGCCAGAGGGAGTAATTCCTATTTTGACACTTCTGCCAGATGGCGTTATTCCTATTTCTACACTTCTGCCACATTACGTTATCACTATTTAGACACTTCTGCCATATGGCGTTATTCCTATTTCTACACTTCTGCCACTTGGCGTTATTCCTATTTCGACACTTATGCCAGATGGCGTTATTCCTATTTCTACACTTCCGCCACATGACATTATTCCTATTACAATAATTCAGCCAGATGGTGTTATTATAATTTCTACACTTCTGCCATATGGCGTTATTCCTATTTCGACAGTTCTGCCACATGGCGTTATTCCTAAATCAATATGTACTTCTGACAGATGGTGTTATTCCGATTTCTACACTTCTGCCAGATGGCTTTATTCCTATTTCTACACTTCTGCCACATACCGTTATTCCTATTCCAATACTTCTGCCAGATGGAGTTATTCCTATTTCTAGACTTTTACCAGATAGAGTTCTTCCTATTTCTACATCTATGCCATATGTTGTTCTTCTTATTTCTACTCTTCTCCAACAAGGTGTTATTCATATTTCGACACTTTTCAAGATTGTGTTATTCGTATTTCTACACTTCTGCCACATTCCGTTATTCCTATTTTGACACTTCTGCCATATGGCGCAATTCCTATTTTGACACTTCTGCCAGAGGGTGCGATCCCTATTTCTACACTTATTTCCTTACTTCTGCCAGATGGAGTTATTCCTATTCCTACACCTATACTACTTTGAGCTATTCCCATTCCTACACTTCTGCTTGATGGTGATATTCGTATTTCTACACTTCTGCAACATGGCGTTATTCCTATTTCGAACTTCTGCCATATGGCGCTATTTCTATTGTAATACTTCTGCCAAATGGTGTGATCCCTATTTCTACACTTATTTCCTCACTTCTGCCAGATGGAGTTATTCCTATTTCGACATTTCTGCCAGATGGTTTTATTCCTATTCTATACCTATACTACTTTGAGCTATTCCTATTTCTACACTTCTGCCAGATGGAGTTATTCCTATTTCGACAATTCTGCCATATGCTGTTTTTCAACTTCTACACGTCTGCTACATGGCGATATTCCTTATTCGACACTTCTGACAGATTGATTTATTTCTATTTTGACACTTCTGCCACATTGCATTATTCATATTTCGACACTACTGCCACATGGAGATATTCCTATCTTGACACTTCTACCACATTGCGTTTTTCCTATTTCGACACACCTGCTACATGGAGTTATTCCTATTTCGACACTTATGTCAGATGGTGTTATTCCTATTTCTACACTTCTGCCACATGGAGTTATTCCTATTTCGATACTCCTGCCATTTGGCCTTATTCCCATTTTTACAGTTCTGCTTGATGGTGATATTCCTATTTCTGCAATTTTTTCACATGGTGTTATTCATATTTCAATACTTCTGCCAGATGGCGTTATTCCTATTTATACACTTCTGCCACTTGGTGTTATTTCTATTTCGACACTTATGCCAGATGGCGTTATTTCTATTTCGACACTTATGCGAGATGGCGTTATTCCTATTTCTACACTTCGCCACATGACGTTATTCCTATTTCAACACATCTGCCAGATGGTGTTATTCTTATTTCTACATTTACGCTACATAAAGTTATTCCTATTTCTAGATTTCTGCCACATGGAGTTATTCCTATTTCGACACTCATGCCATATGGCCTTATTCCTATTTCTACACTTCTGCTTGATGGTGTTATTCCTATTTCTACACTTCTCCCACATAGAGTTATTCTCATTTCAACACTTCTGCCATATGGCGTTATTCCTATTTATACACCTCCGCCACATGACGTTATTCCTTTTTCAACACGCCTGCCATATGGCGTTATTTATATTTCTACACTTCCGCAACATGACGTTATTTCTATTTCAACACTTCTGCCAGATGGTGTCATTCCTATTTTTACACCTATACTACTATGAGCTATTCCTATTTCTACACAATTGCCAGATGGAGTTATTCCTATTTCGAAACTTCTGACATATGCTGGTATTCCTAATTCTACAGTTCTGCCACATGGCGTTATTCCTAATTTGACTTTTTTGACAGATGGAAATATTCCAATTTCTACACTTCTGCCACATGGCGTTATTCCTAGTTCGACCTTCCTGCCACAATACGTTATTCCTATTTCGACACTTCTGATATATGGCGCTATTTATATTTTGACACTTCTTCCAGATGGTGTAATACCTATTTCTACACTTATTTCGCACTTCTGCCAGATGGAGTTATTCCTATTTCGACATTTCTGCCAGATGGTTTTATTCCTATTTCCACACCTATACTACTTTGAGCTATTCCTATTTCTACACTTCTTCAAAATGAAGTTATTAATATTTTGACACTTCTGCCATATGCCGTTATTCCTACTTCTACACTTCTGCCACATGGCCTTATTCCTAATTCGACACTTCTGACAGATGGAGTTATTCCTATTTCGACACTTCTGCCAAATGTTTCATTATTCCTATTTCGACACTTATGCCAGGTAGCGTTATTCATATTTTTAACACTTATGCCAGATGGTGTTATTTTTATTTCTACATTTACGCTACATAAAGTTATTCCTATTTCTAGACTTCTGCCACATGGAGTTATTCCTATTTCGACACTCCTGCCATATGGCCTTGTTCTTATTTCTACACTTTTGTTTGATACTGTTATTCTTATTTCTACACTTCTCCCACATGGAGCTATTCTCATTTCAACACTTCTGCCATGTGGCGTTATTCCTATTTCTACACTTCTGCCACATGACGTTATTTCTATTTCAACACTTCTGCCAGATGTTGTTATTCCTATTTCTTCACCTATACTACTTTGAGCAATTCCTATTTCTACACTTCTGCCATATGGAGTTATTCCTATTTCGACACTTCTGGCATATACTATTATTCCTACTTCTACACTTCTGCCACATGGCGTTATTTCTAATTCGACACTTCTGACAGAGGGAGTTATTCCTATTTCGACACTTTTGCTACATGGAGTTATTCCTATTTCGACACTACTGCCACATGGCGTTATTCTTATTTTGACACTTATGTCATATGGTGTTATTTCTATTTCTACACTTCTGCCACATGGAATTATTCCCATTTCGATTCTTCTGCCATATGGCCTTATTCGTATTTCTAAACTTCTGCTTGATGGTGATATTCGTATTTCTACACTTCTGCCACAGGGCGTTATTCCTATTTCGACACTTCTGCCATATGGCGCTATTTCTATTTTGACACTTCTGCCAGATGGTGTGATCCCTATTTCTACACCTATTTCCTCACTCTGCCAGATGGAGTTATTCCCATTTCGACATTTCTGCCAGATGGTTTTATTCCTGTTTCTACACCTATACTACTTTGAGCTATTCCTATTTCTTTCCTTCTGCCAGATCGAGTTGTTCCTATTTCGACACTCCTGCCATATGCTGTTTTTCCTACTTTTACACTTCTCCCACATAGCATTATTCCTAATTCGACACTTCTGACTGATGAAGTTATTCCTATTTTGACACTTTTGCTACATGGCATTATTCGTATTTTTACACTACTGCCACATGGAGATATTCCTATTTCGACAGTTCTGCCACATGGCTTTATTCCTATTCCGACACTTATGCAAGATGGCGTTATTCCTATTTCTACACTTCTGCTACATGACGTTATTCCTATTTCAACACTTCTGCCAGATGGTGTTAATCTTATTTCTACATTTACGCTACATAAAGTTATTCCTATTTCTAGACTTCTGCCACATGGAGTAATTCCTATTTCGACGCTCCTGTTATATGGCCTCATTCCTATTTCTACACTTCTGTTTGATGGTGTTATTCCTATTTCTACACTTCTACCACATGGAGTTATTCCTATTTCAACACTTCTGCCATATGGTGTTATTCCTATTTCTACACTTCCGCCACATGACGTTATTCCTATTTCAACTCTTCTGCCAGATGGTGTTATTCCTATTTCTACACCTATACTACTTTAGCTATTCCTATTTCTACACTTCTGCCAGATGGAGTTATTCCTATTTAGACACTTCTGGCATATGCCATAATTCCTACTTCTACACTTCTGCCACATGGCGTTATTTCTAATTTGACACTTCTGACAGATGGAGTTATTCCTTTTTAGACACTTATACCACATGACGTCATTCCTATTTCGACACTCCTGCCACATGAAGTTATTCCTATTTCGACACTCATGTCAGATTTGTTATTACTATTTCTACACTTCTGCCACATGGAGTTATTCCTATTTAGATACTCCTGCTATATGGCCTTATTCGTATTTCTAAACTTCTGCTTGATGGTGATATTCCTATTTCTACACTTCTGCCACATGGTGTTTTTCCTATTTCGACACTTCTGGCATATGCCATTATTCCCACTTCTACACTTCTGCCACATGGCGTTATTTCTAATTCGACCCTTCTTACAGATAGAGCTATTCCTATTTCGACACTTTTGCCACATGGAGTTATTCATATTTCGACACTACTGCCACATGGCGTTATTCTTATTTTGACACTTATGTCAGATGGTGTAATTCCTATTTCTACACTTCTGCCACATGGAATTATTCCTATTTCTATACTTATGCCATATGGCCTTATTAGTATTTCTAAACTTCTGCTTGATGGTAATATTCCTATTTCTACACTTTTCCCACATGGTGTTATTCCTATTTCAACACTTCTGCCATATGGCGTTATTCCTATTTCTACACTTCCGCCATATGACGTTATTCCTATTTTAACACTTCTGCCAGATGGTGTTATTCCTATTTCTACACCTATACTACTTTGAGAAATTCCTATTTCTACACTTCTGCCATATGGAGTTATTCCTATTTCGACTCTTCTGCCATATGGCGCTATTTCTATTTTGACACTTCTGCCAGATGGTGTGATCCCTATTTCTACACTTATTTCCTCACTTTTAGTTTAGTCCTCCCCCCCCCCGCAGGGTGAGGAGGACCTTATATAGTCCGAAGGAGGAGTGGGCCCACACATGCCTAAGCTCTTCTTGAAAAGTGCCGAGACGGGACGTCCGCCGGATTGTGCCTGCTACGGATGTACCCTAAGTTCCTCGATGAAATGCGGAAGGCAGCAGAGTAGTCCAGTAGGGCGGTGGTGGAGAGGGCCAGGAGGATAGAGTCCGGGAGCTTTCCTCTTTTTGCGTTCCAGAGCGCGCCGATGTTGTCTCCAAAGGTGAGGGCGCGGGGAGCGAAGAGGGTGGAGAGGATAAGACCCATAGATTCCAACTCAAAGATCCTCATGTCCCATTCACGGCAGTCAAGGGCCAAAGAGACGCCTTGGGACCACCAACCGATGCCCCAGGGAGAGGCGTCGACGTAAAGGGCAGGGGCGATGCCTTTGGGCGGGCGGAAGCGAGTCCAACGACTGTGAATGAGACGGCTGAGATGAAGAAAGGGGCCGGGGTTGGGATGAGAACTCTGAAGATGGCAAAGCTGCACCCAGCAGAAAGGAAGACGAAGGGCCGGAAGGACGAAGTTAAGAAGTCCTGCCAGGCGGGACCATGCCTTACGAGAAACGGGTCGTGAGGACATGATGCGCAGGGCAGAGCGGGTTTTATCTCGCATGGTGGTGGTGAGCTGAATTCGTTTCAATTTTAAGTCGATGTGGAACCCAAGGTAGGAGATCCGCTTGACGGGTGTGGTAGTGGATTTGCGCCAATTCGCATTTATAGAGCTGCGATCCACTGTTCTCATAAATGCGCGAAGGGCGCGCTTCTGTCTGATGCAGAGAACATCGTCCAGGTAGGTATACACCTTAATGCCGTGATCTGAAGCGAGCTGATTCATAGTGGTGGAGGTCATCTTTTGCATGATGAATGGGGCGCCGTTAAAGCCCATAGGGAGGCGGGTGAAGCGGAAAGACCTGTTGTGACAGCGGATTCCAAACCATGGCCGAGCCTTGGGATGGAGTCGGACGTGGTAGAATCCGTCCTTGAGGTCCAATTTCATAGCCCACAGATGTTCGGTGGCCGAGTCCATAATTCATTTGATGCTCGGCAGGCTGAACTTTGGTGGATGGTAGGCCTCGGCGGCAGGGGACACGTCATAAATCAAGCGGGCAGAGCCGTTGGGTTTAGTGACCCCAAAGATGCGGTGAGCGCATCGAATGCTTGCTTCCTCCATCACTCCGCGCTCGATGAGTGTGTTGATCCAAGGGAGGGTCCTATTGTCCGAAGGAGCCCAGTTACGGTAGGACTTGTTGAAGAAGATCTTCACGCCGTCCTTCGCGTTGGCCTTTTGAAGATGGGAGATTGGAGTCACGGAATCGTAGAACCCGGGTGTTTCGACATCAAGGGGAGTGTCGAAGTCGACCCGTGGGGTATCCGGTTCGAGAGGATCAAGTTCCGGGCTTTCCCACAGGTTGCCTCTGTCGTCCTCGTCTTGGTTGCCGTGGGCGTTATCCCTTTCCTGTTGTTGGTTGTCGTTGTTATTGTTGTCACCGTTGTTCCTTCCCCTTATGATGTCCGGAGGGCCACTATTAGGGTCGTCAAGGACGTCGCCCATTTCCGAGGGATGGGTATCGGAAGAGGCCAAGGACGCAGGAGGGGTGGCGGCGGGGCCGTGAAGAACAGTGGGAACAGCCAAGCCAGGCTGGGGGATACACAGGTAAAACACGGGGCGGGTGCAGGAGGTGGGTCGAGTAGCACAAGGGCGCCGAGCTCTTCGGCGGCCGCCTCAAAGAATGAGGTGATCTCAGGCACAGGGAGAGGGGGGTATACGGAAATCACAGGGTCAGTGAGCTCTATAACACGAGGCTCAAAAGAAGACACATTATCATAAACACTGTGCACAGGGCTTATCCCTTGTGGTCCAGAGAGGACATCACACACTTTGATATCACTGTAAGCAGGGCTAATCACAGGGGGAGGCCTCAGCACATCGTACACGATGGGAGGAATGGGCACAGGGGAGCGGGCGCACTGGGGGGTTCCAAACAGGTTGCCGTCGTCGCAGGGGGTCCAAGCAGGGGTGGAAGAAGCGTCGGAGATGGAGAATCCCGTAGCCGAGGAGTCGAGGGTGGGGTCGGGGCTGGGAAAGTAAGGCGGAGACCCAGGGCTCAAGGAGCGAAATTCCTCGGAGGTGTCGAAGCAGGAACGAAGATCAAGACCCATGCGGCGGCGGTGGCGGGAAATGCGGAGCTCCGTACGCCAGTCCACGCTGAGTCTAACGTCGTGGAGGAACCTGCAGGCCCGCTTGAGGCCGACCTGCAGGGCGGCGCCGACCAACTCTTCTGGGTGCCGAGCTCCTATACCAGGAGCCGTACGCAGGGGGCGGTCTCGCCGCTGTGGACCGGTTGAGGATCCTGGCATCGTACTCGATGCCCGACTCGTTGGATGCTTGAAGACGGGTGTCTATGGTGGCTGCGGACCAACCGTGGATCGACACGGTGTAAAATAAACGTACGCGCTGATGAAGGGTATGGTAGGTCGAAGAAGGAATGCTCAGCCGGAACGGGAACAAAGCAAGCAGGAGTTTTATCTCCACTCGATCCCGTGCTCTAAACGTAGAAGCGGTGAGGTTGCGGCGCAGGTGTGAGAGGATTACGTCCCACCTAATGTGGGCGTAACACTCTATATCGACCGGCTGAGCTCTTGTAGTATCTTCAGTGGCGGGTTCGTACGCTGGCGGCGGTCGACTCGGCGACCTAGGGGTCTCTGGGTCGATGATGTAGGAGAGGGGCTCTAAGTGTAAGCCACGTAGAGCCTGCACCGGAGGGGGCGACGGACCCCTCGCGTGGCGGACCTCCGGCCTCTCGCTCGCCGGGGAGGTGGCGAGACTGCGGGACGCGTCGGGGAGGAGATAGCGCGTGCTGCTTTCCTGGGAGCCAGCGCCGAAGCCGCCTTCCCCTGAACAGGTCCAGGAGTCTTGAGTTTCGGGAACTGAAGCTGAAGCTGGTTCTGGAAGATCCGAAGTCGGCGGGACTAGCCGTAGCCTGCTGCTTGTCGACCTAAGGCTCATCCCCGGAGGCCGCAAGGCGCCTGGAGAGATGAATGGAAAGGAAGAAGATGAGCACTGAGAAAGCAGGTCACACTGGCAGCAAGGCTGTAAAACGTCGAGTTGTTCCTATTTCGACACTTCTGCCATATGCTGTTTTTCCTACTTTTACACTTCTCCCACATAGCATTATTCCTAATTCGACACTTCTGACTGATGGAGTTATTCCTATTTTGACACTTCTGCCACATGGCATTATTCGTATTTTTACACTACTGCCACATGGAGATATTCCTATTTCGACAGTTCTGCCACATGGCTTTATTCCTATTCCGACACTTATGCAAGATGGCGTTATTCCTATTTCTACACTTCTGCTACATGACGTTATTCCTATTTCAACACTTCTGCCAGATGGTGTTATTCTTATTTCTACATTTACGCTACACAAAGTTATTCCTATTTCTAGACTTCTGCCACATGGAGTTATTCCTATTTCGAAATTCCTGCTATATGGCCATATTCCTATTTCTACACTTCTGTTTGATGGTGTTATTCCTATTTCGACACTTCTCTCACATGGAGGTATTCCTATTTCAACACTTCTGCCCTATGGCGCAATTCCTATTTCTACACTTCTGCCACATGACGTTTTCCCTATTTCATCACTTCTGCCAGATTGTGTTATTCTTATTTCTACATTTACGCCACATAAAGTTATTCCTATTTCTAGACTTCTGCCACATGGAGGTATTTCTATTTCGACACTCCTGCCATATGGCCTTATTCCTATTTCTATACTTTTGCTTGATGGTGTTATTTCTATTTCTACACTTCTTCCACATGGAGTTATTCCCATTTCGACACCCCTGCCATATGGCGTTATTCCTATTTCTACACTTCTGCCTGATGGCTTCATTCCTATCTTTACACTTCTGCGACATGCCGTTATTTCCACCCACCTGCTACAGAAGTGTTATTCCTCATCATCATGCCATATGGCATTAATCTTACCCTTCAGTAACATTACGTCATTCTCATCCTCTTTCCCTATGGCGTTATTCCTACCCTTGGGTAATATTACATCTTTCTCATCATGCTTTCACAGGGCGTTATTCCTACCCTTCAGTACTATTAAAAAATTATCATTATTTCGCCACATGGCGTTATTCCTACTATTTAGTAACATTACGTTATTTTCATTAACTTGCGCCTGACGTTTTTTCTAGCCTTTAGTAACATTAAGTCATTCTTCTCATCCTGGCACATAACGTTACTCCCACCCTTCAGTAACATTGCAACTTTCTCATCATGTTGGCACATGGCTTATTCCTAAAGTTTAGTACCATTACGTCATGCTCATCATCTTGCCACATGGAGTTATTCCAACTGTTCAGTAACATTACGTCATTCTCATCATCTTGGCACATGTCGTTATTCATACAGTTCTTTAACATTACATAATTATCATCATATTGGTACATGGCGTTATTTCTACCATAAATTAAGTGTATGCCATTCTGATCAACTTGGCGCATAGCGTTATTTCTTCCCTCCAGTAACATTATATGATTCTCATCATTTTGCTACATGGCGTCATTCGTAGCCATCAGTAGAATTACATCGTTCTCATCATTTTGGCATAGGGTGTTATTCCTCCCCCTAAGTAACATTTTCCTTCTCATCATCTTCCCACTTGGCGTTATTCCTACCCTTCATTAACATTACATCATTGACACCATCTTGGTACATAGCGTTATTGCTACCCTTCAGTAACATTAAGTAATCCTCATCATCTTGGCATATGACGTAATTCATCCTTGTTAGTAACATTACGTCATTCTGATCATCATGTCCCATAGCGTTATTACAACCCTTCAGTAACATCACTTAATTCTCATCATGTTGGTTCATGGCGTTATTGCTAAGATTTAGAAACATTATTTATTCTCATCATCTTGGTAAATGTCATTATTCTTACCATCCAGTGCCATTATGTCATTCTCATCACTTGGTGCATGGCGTTATTACCTCCCTTCAGTAACATTACGTCATTCTCATTATCTTGGCATATGACGTTATTCCTTCCCTTCAGTACCATTTTCATTCTCATAACATTGTGCATGACCTTATTCCTACCTTTATGTAACATTACGTCATTCTCATCTTCTTTTCGCATGACGTTATTGCTAAACCTACAGTAACATTGTCATTCTCATCATCTTGGCACATTGCGTGATTCTTAACATTCAGTAGCATTACATCATTCTCATCTTCTTAGCACAGGGCGTTATTCCTACCATACCGGAACATTTCGTCATTCTTATCATTTGGCGCATGGCGTTATTACCCCCTTCAGTAAGATTATGTCATTCTCATTATCTTCGCAAATGGTGTTATTCCTTCCCTTCAGCATCAGTGTCATGGCGTTATTCCTACCCTTCAGTAACATTATGGCATTCTCATCATCTTTTTACATGGTGTTATTCTTCCTACCCTTCAGTAACATTTCATTATTGGCAATATCTTAGCATATGTCATTATTCCTACCTTTAAGTAAAATTACATCATTCTCATCTTCTTGCCACATGGTGTAATTCCTACCTTTTAGTAAAATTACGTCATTCCCATCATTTTGGCACATTGCTTGATTCCTACCCTTCCGTAACATTATATCATTCTCACCATCTTGCCACATGGATTTATTCCTAAGCTTCAGTAACATTACGTCATTCTCGTCAACTTGGCACATGGCGTTATCTCTACCCTTCAGTAACATTACGTCATTCTTATCAAAGGCGGATGGCATTATTCTTATCCTTCAGTAACATTACGTCATTCTCGTCAACTTGGCACATGGCGTTATCTCTACCCTTCAGTAACATTACGTCATTCTTATCAAAGGCGGATGGCATTATTCTTATCCTTCAGTAACATAACGTCATTCTCAGCATCCTGGCACATAGAGTTATTCTTACCTTTCAGTTCCATTATGTCATTCTCATTATCTTGGCACATGGCGTTATTCCATAACCTTCAGTAAGATTACGTCATTCTCATCATCTTGGCACATAACGTTATTCTTACTCTCCTGCTACATGGGGTTGTTCCCATCTTCCAGCCATATTGGGTAGAAAGAATGATAGTATTTTTTTTACGCTACCAGGCGTCTCCGCCTGGTATCGGCTCTCAGAGTTCGAACGAGCACGCCTCTCGAATGCTAAAATCAGCCCCATCGGGATTCAAACTATCCACTGATCCATGATAGATTGAGTAGTGTTAGGAGAGTGATATAAATGACGCTTTGGTGCATTATTCCTATACATCTCCTCTAAAGCATCGAGGGTGTCACACTTTCGCCTCCTAACTCCATAAAAAGTTCGGTCTTTGCCCTTGCTTTCGGTTTAATAGAGACGCTTGTGCTCAAATTAGTTTTCTAACCAGTTTATTCCTTGCCAATCCATTTTACTCCCTTGCAGGGCTTGTTGACGAGGAAATATATTTGGCGGTAGTACTTCGCAAGCAAATGAGCTGATAAGGTTTCGCCCTCTGCCGACAAAGGAGAGAACTTGTACATTTGAATTAAGCCCCCAGAGGCCCCGTATTTCCCTTTGTACCTTTCTTTCTCCTAAATGTACGTACCGATTTAATATTTCATACATCCTACGCAAGCCCGTCCTCATGAATTAGCTGAGTGAATACAGATGCATGCAGCTGTGCCGCGGATGAATACCACAACCTAGTTAGGTTTTTGGTTAATGTAAATGAAGGCGGGGGACGACGTACACAAGAGAGGATACGGGGGAAGGGAGGGGGAAGAAACGGATGTAGCAAATTTCCGCTTATGATATAAAGAAAACAAAGGGGATAAAGAAGTATTTAGGGTGGTAATATAATGGTTCACCTCTTGCTTCCAAGCCTTTATGGAAACTGTTTGATCGAATTTAGGATGTGTAAAAGTATGCGAATATATGTGCGTATATCTGTATGACTCAGCGAAACACTTTATGTGCTCTTTCAGATTTTGGAAATATATGTTTCGTGTCTTAATTTCTCTGTTTAGCAGCTATTAAATAAGACTTGGCTGTTTAGTCAGTGGTGTCAAAGACCGATGAGCACTGATTTAAGAGGCCTTCTCTTTCTCAATGGAGACCTACATTTATAGCAAAAAGTTTGGAGACTATTATTATATTTTTTCATATAAGAAATTAATAGAACTAATCAAACGTTGCATTTTGTTTTAGTATGTTAGTATCATATTTTTAAATTGGAAGATATACAAATTTAGAACTAAAACGCATTTTATTCATAATCATTGAGCGCACTCAATATTTAAAATGATGTCCTTTGATCTTCAGGACTACTTCCATTTGTTTTTGCATGCTGGAAACCAAATTATAGTCATATATTGACTGATATTGCTCCAATTTCCGTTCAATCACACTACAACTCTATGGTTTCTGTTTATCAACCGCCAGTTTGATTATCCCTTACAAATGCTCCATTGGGTTAAAATAAAGTGAATTTCAGGGCCAAGTTACCAAAGGTCGATATTATTTTTAGTCAACAACTTTGTTATTACAGTTGCTTTGTTAAAAGCTGCGCGCCTTCACAGTAAAATATAGTTATTACCATCCCCCAATTGGTCCTGAACTGTTGGAAAAAAGATGCTGATGAAGCACGTTTAAGTTCATTGCATTGTTCTTGGGAAAAATTGTGAGTGATTGAGTTCCCTTAGATAAGAAGCAGACCCAGAATAAGGAGAGTGTACGGATGTTTCACCGTGGACACGACACAGGACTTCATACAAGCGGAAAGAACTTCATCAGGGAATATCACTTTCCTCTAGTCATCAACAGTCCATTTTTACATTTCCTAAAAGAGAAGATTGCCTATTCGTAAGGTTCTTCACGGCGAAATGAGGCTTTTTTGAGACCATTCTATACTCGAGACCTTGTTCGAAAAGTCTCTGCCTCACTGTGCACACGGAAGCGTTCACGCCGGCTCCTTTCCAATCGCAAACAAGCTTGGCAGTAGATGCAACCCGATCATTGATTCAGCTGGGACATTACCAGAAGCCGATCTTGGCGTTCATTAGAAGACTTCTTTATCGGAGTATAACCATAATTTTAAAGTCATTAATAATCCTAAAGATAGTGCTGCTTGATGTAATCGCGTTAGCAACCCTTTGTTTTCATTTCAGGCCACTTTGGTGAGGAGCAACAATGGTTGCGCGCTTTTCTTTCGAAAGAACAATTGCTGGAATTAAACAAGATTCAAACATTTATTTTGAAAAAAATATTACAAAAACGATTATAATTCCACATCATTCATCTCACCCACATATGCCATCATATATGGAGCATTACTCTGGAGCAATGCTCCAGACCACTCTCACTTCCTCCAGGAACAGGATTAGACTCCTATTTGGGATTAGCGAAGGTATGCACTGTTTTTTTTTCCAAATTCTGACTTATAAATAAACTTGCAATAATTAAAATAAAAACGATTAAAAAATAAACATAAAAGCATTAGTTTCAAAACTTTTCGCCATGACTGTAAAATTTTACGTGAGATCCGAACCACCGGTCGGTACAACGTACGATTATATGGATGGAGCCGCTGTCAAGTCGACCCGTATTGGAACCCATCCGCCTACTAACCCTGCCCGATGTGTTTTAACTACGCTGATATCCGAAAAAGGTATTTCCACTTGTCGATGTCGTAGCCAAATTCGACATTTAGATCGTACGAATCAAACACCAAAGAGTCACAGGGGCAGGTTAATATTTTGAATGAGGACTTGTATACTGGTGAGGCCAAACGACACGGAACAGTCGCCTATAACCTTGGGCAAATCTGTCGAGAAAGTCATACCGTCATGCCCGTCTATTTGGTAAGTAAGCAGATTAAAATGGGTCAATCGTTAGTGCAGAAAGCAACAACATAAGAAGAAATTCCAATATCACATAGAACGCAACATATGGAAGCTTTTGAACTGCATGATCGCTTCTGAAAAACGAATTTGGAATAACACTTGAGAATCTTGGATAGCTTATTCCAGCAAGCAGTTCCTGATCGGAAGATGAAATCCACATAAAGATTAAAATGGTAAAACAAGAGGGACGGGTCCTAGATGGGGACGGGAGTGCAGGGGGTGCAGTAGTACTCTGATATTTTGCGTGATAGGATTGTGGAAAAGGAAACTCCATCGGGGGTTCAGGGACGGAAGACCCAGCCGTGCTGTGATTGGGTATGTGCGTGTGATGACGTATGTGGGTGAAGCTGTGGGTGGCCAATTGTTAGATAAGGCGCACCGCCAATAGGCAGCGATATGCTTCCTACGTACGCAAAGATTTGTTTTCCTCTTCTCTGGCGGAGAATCGAACCCGGCGGTAGCGCGGCGTTCAAATTCAACGCTTGACCCTTCCTTTATTTTGTGCCAGTCGCTCCCTCTTGTGGGTCACACTAGAGAGGGCGACTGGCACAAAATAAAGGAAGAGGAATTTTTTCTTCCACTCGATTGAAATAATGAAACGTGGAATCTCCGTGCAATGTGGGGGATTTTTTTTTCGTGTAATGTGGGGGAATTATGTTTGTGAAATGCGGGGGAATCTTGTTTCATGCAAAGTGGGAGAATCTCGTTTCGTGTAATTCTAGGGGAATCTTGTCTGGTTAATGTTGGAAATATCGTTTCGTGTAAAGTGGAAAATCTTGTTTGGTGTAATGTGCGTTAATCTTGCTAGGTGTAATGTTTGGCGATTTTGTTTCGTGTAATGTGGGGGTATCTCGTTTCATGTAATGTGTGGTTCTTGTTTCGTGTAATGTAGGGGAATCTTTGTTTTGTGCAATTGGAGAATCTTGTTCCGTCTAATGTTGAAGAATCTATTTCGTGTACTTTGGGGAATCTTTTTTCTTTTAATGCGAAGGAAATCTTCGTTCAGTCGAAATACTCTGAAAAATTCTTTGGGCAAAAAAGGCTGTTATTTTGAAGGAATTCTTGATACTCAATTTGCTTCGCCTTATATTCTTGCTTTCTATCCTGGAAGAAAGTGACAATCTCACTGATGGTTGGGTTTGTTTTTCTCACGAATTTTGGGTACAATCGCAACTTGGGCGAATCTCTCAGAAAGTGAGGATGGAGAATGAATTAGGTCCGGGACTGCCAACTGCGGACTCATGAAGGACTGACCAGCTGAATTAGGTCTGTTGTTAGGGAGGCATGAGTTACTCAGAGCATATACTGTAAATACTGCGAATGTGTTTCATCTTTTTTTCTCTATCCCTTCTTCTATGTGTTTGAGGCCTCATTATTTAGCGAAGAAGATGGACACAATATTTAGATTGCTGCATTAAAATTATAAGTTTTGCGGTCATCGTTTTTTTTAGCCGTGGTTCTAAAGTAGACGCAAAATGTTCCTCACCAAGTAGTTCGCAAAGGTCAATTCAGTGTACCAGCCTCCTACAAAAGCGCCCATAATCCTTTTTCATGGTGGATGAACTCCCTCGAAGGCACATGTCACAGGTGCTCATCGAAGCGGTGAGGGATGCGCGGAAAGAGCTGTAATAGTGAGGTTTCTCGCCAACTGCAAACAGGTAATCGTAAGTGGCTCAAAGGAGAGCTACCCAATCAGCGTAGGTTTTTTCAACGCTTAGAGTCCTCTTCCACCCTTTGGGGTTCTATTCAGTATAGGTCTATATCTTAGAGTTCTTCCTTCACTTTTGTATATTTTTCTGCTAAATTTGCTTAAATATGTTTGCATTTTAAGGAATTTAAATAATAAGTCTATTGCAAAATTCCTGTAAACAAGGATATTGAGGCGGGTAGGGCGGGAAGGGCACTAAATATCGGATGCTTCATCGGAGATAATTTGGGCAATTTTTTAGCAGGTGTTAAATAGTTAGCCTGGTGTTACTTCTATTATAGAGTGGTTATTTAGGAGCTACAAAAAACGGTAACTGTGCGTTAGCCATGTGTCCAAGACCCAATCTTGTCGACACTACTTCGTATTTCCATTCTTTTCTTGAGGAGGAAGATCAGTTGGTTCGCTACGCGTTGTTTAAATGGGACCTTGGCCTTATCTGGTGTTACGTTACCTGGTATTCCTACATGATCTGGGCATCAATAGACTTTTATTTCATGGAAGAGTTCGCTTTGTTGGTTTAATATGATGTTGAATGGTCTATGCAGCCAGGTTTTAGTAGGGCAATTGCACTACCCGAGTTCGAGAAAACCGTAAAGCAATTTGGATGATGTCGACTAATGGCTTTGAAGTCGAGGGAGGATTGCCGTGAGTTCAGGGAAGAGTAAGGAGGAGCTTAATGTTAGCCGGGCTGTTGTGCTACCTGCAGAGAGAGAGAGAGAGAGAGAGAGAGAGAGAGAGAGAGAGAGAACGAGAGTAACAAGGAAAATAGGTACCCTAGAATACCTTACGGTCTCTTCAATGATGGTACCTTTGGACTATCTGTCGAGTGGGCACATCTCCGCTCAGTTGCCTTACGTCTTCCCTAAACGGCCACTTTTCAAGACTTTGTCTAGTCTTGTCTTGAACTGGTCAACAAAATTGATGTTGACAACCTCCATCAGAAGTGCGTTCCAGCTACCGAAGATACTGTACGTGGAAAATTTCCCACATAGATCGCGGTTGTAACGCTTCAGCTCAAGTTTAAGGCCGTGATTTCTTGTTCTGCTCTCATTAAGGCTGAAAATATCCCTGTAGTCAACATTGTCGAACCCTCGAAGTATTTTGAAAACTTCAATGAGCTGACCACGCAGTCTACGGGTTTTCAAAGAGAACAGATATAATTCCCATAATCTAGCTTCATAAATTTTATGTCTGATAGAAGGAATCAGTTTGGTTGCCCTGGCTTGCACGCGTTCCAATCTCACGATGTTCTTTCGAAATGAAGGACTCTAAAATTGTACGGCATACTCCAGGTTTGGTCGGACAAGTGTATTGTACAAACAGAGTACCATTTCCTTGTTCCGATATCGAAACTGTCGCTTTATATAGCCTAACATCCTTTGGGCTTTCTTCTCCGCCTTAATACACTGCCTCGAGAACTTGAGATCACTAGTTATATTTACACCCAAGTCCTTCTTAGTTTTACTCGATTCAAGAGCAGTGCCCTTAAGAATATGATGAGATTCGGGGTTTCGGTGGCCGATATGCATCACTTTGCATTTGTTCACGTTAAAAGGCATTTGCCACGTGTCAGACCACTCCCCAATCTTCTGAAGATCTTCCTGCAGGTGGACAGTATTTTCATCCATTACAACGTTCATACCAAGCTCGGTATCATCGGCAAATTTAGAAATCTTGTCAACCATGTCACCGTCCATGTCGTTGACGTAGATAATAAATAGTAGTGGTCCCATGACAAAACCTTGAGGCACCCCGCTAGTAACGGGCACCCACTTAGAAGCCTGTCCATTCAGCACCATCCATTGCCGTCTGCCACTTAGCCAATTCTCTATCCAACCTGCTACTTTTCCGTTTATGCCAAGCGCTCGCACTTTCCGGAGAAGGCGGCGTTGTGGTACTTTATCAAAGGCTCACTGAAGACGAAGTGGAAGAATTCCACAAGGTTCGTCAGGCATGACCGTTGCCTTCGAAAGCCGTGCTGGGAACTCATCAGTAGCAGATTTGACTCTAAATGTGCCGTCATTTTGCCCACCATGATGCTTTCCATGAGTTTACCGACTATCGAAGTCAGAATGATAGGTCGGTATTTCGACGGTTGGCTACGGTCTCCTTTCTTGAAGATATGAGTCACATCCGCTTCATGCCAGTCTCTAGGAACGCATTCGGTCCGGATTAACATGTTGAAGATTGCGCTCAGGTGTCGTGACCCTTGATCGCGCACTTCTTTCAACACTTTAGGTAGAAACCCATCCGGGCCAGGTGACTTATTCGTCATTAGGTCAGTGATCTTCCTTTCGATTTCTCCTTTGGTAAAGCCCATATCCGCTAGCTTTTTCTCCTGAGTAGGAATCCGTTGGCTGAGGGATGGGACCACACTCTTCAGTAAACACTGAAGAGAAGTTGTCGTTGAGGAGGTTAGCATTTTATGCAGCTGAGTGCTTTAATGTCCCTTCCTCATTCCTCAAAGGGCCAATTGTTCGAGGGATTGGCTTACGGCTGTTTACATATCCAAAGAACTCCTTGGGATACACTTTACAAAGTCTCGCCAGTCGGAGTTCCTCAGACCGCTTAGCCGCCCTTGAAAAAAATCGACAAAATCACTCTTAATGTTTTGGGAAATGTCATAGAAAATATGGTGCAAAGAATCCGCCTTTGTTTTAACAATAATGGAGAAAATTTGAAGAATATTATATTTAAATAATAAAAATTCAAGATCTCCTCTTTCATTTTATATATCACCCACTTTTATAACTTAATTAGTTTTTGTGTTATTAATTTTTAAAAATGTGAAGTAACTTTTATGCCACCCGTTATATATATTGAAAAAGATGTTGCTTAAGATACAATATGTGGAAAAATTAAAAGTGCACCGTTGACGAGTGTTTTATTCTTCTCCTTAAGCTTTCTGATTCAAACTCGTGTCCTTCCTCAGAGGCAATGAGGTTAGGGAGTATTGGCCAACCCTGAGTGAACTGGGGTCTGGGATCTGGGATACCATCAATTGTGAAATGCGTATAGTAGAAGATATTAGATATTAGAATATTGTGTATTTAAGGTCTGATTTTGATGGGGATAAGTGTGATGGATGAGTGTTGCAGGTGAGAGTGGAACTGATAGTATATTGGTCAGGTTTCCTGTCCATCACTGTATTTTGCCTTTTTGTTAATGTTTATTTTGGTATTATATATAAGAAGAGCAGCTTCGCCACTCCTTCTTACGGAAGGAGCTTGTGCTTCGCTGGCAGACTTTCGGTCTGTGTCCTACGGTTAGCATGATACTTTTCTTTTTTCTCCATCTAAATTTGCTCTAATAATTTGCATGCCAAAATTTTAATAAATTTTCTGAACTTTACCATTTTATTCTTTTATATTATAAAGGAATTATTAGAAATAACTTTGCTAAAAAAATTAAATCTACTTAGGTGACAACCGAAATAAAAGAAAAAAATCTTATTCAAACCTCCCCAAAATCTCGTTCTTAAAATTTAGGGTTACGGAGGATATATATATATATATATATATATATATATATATATATATATATATATATATATATATATATATATATATATATATATATATATGAAAAGAAACTCAACTTGCACGGGAGTCAAAATTATGATAAATAACACCCACAAGGAAAATGGAAAATCGTTTTTCCATTTTCCTTGTGGGTGTTATTTATCATATATATATATATATATATATATATATATATATATATATATATATATATATATATATATATATATATATATATATATATATATATTAGTATATTTTTTTCAGCCTTTGTATCTGTTTGCTCATCTGAGCTTTTCTCTATTTCCTCATGTATTTATTTTGTTTTTCTTTTCTTTTTGCTTCATTTCGTTTCGTGTTATCTATTCATTTTTTGTTTGTCGTTAGCAGAATATTGGTATGGTATTTTGCTGGAGTTTTTTTCTTGCTTCTTTCTAATCTTTGTATATGGCTTATTCTTCATATTTCTTCATCTTTTCGTGTTATTTCTTCCATTTCCTCTTCGGTTGTCATGTTCCTTATTTGGTGCCATTATTTAGTTGCACGCTCGTGTACTATTTCTGCGAACTTCTCTAGACGTATTTTGTCATTCCTAGTTTTATTGGTAATGAACCTAGTAGCCCATTTCTGGACTCTTTGGATCTTCACCATTTGAGTGTGACGTATTGTGTACCTGTATTGCAGGGTACATCAAAAGTGATCGGATGAGAGTGAAGTTTCTTGTTTTTATCTTTCAATTCTTTGAATCTTGAGAGGGAAGCAAATCTTCTTTTAGTTAGTTTAATCTTCTTTTGTATCCAGTTATCGTCCGTTTCAGGCCAAGGACTCTCTCTTCTGATTCGTACCGATACACTTCTTCATCCAAAACAATATTGGTACTCTTTATTCTACTTAATTGAAATTTTTCAAATTTGTCATAGTTTGTCTTTATTTTGTTTCTCTTTCGTAATATTTATGTTTTTAATCTTTCTTGCCGATCTTTGAGCTATATCTCTAGGTGTTTGTAGTTGCTGGAAATAATTTGAGAGATATAGTCCGCAAGCTATCCCTCGGTCGTAAATTCATCTGTAGGTTGAGAGAGGTTACCATCACTAGTTCTTACATTGTATACCCGTTAATACAGAGTGGGGCTCTTCTGTCTTCAAGGTAACTGGAGAGTATCCTAGTGATGTTTTTGTCCAAGTTTAACTCTGTCAGATTTATCTTCAGTCCTGGGATCCAAACTTTATCAAACGCTTTGGCAACATCGCGGTGTCTTACATCTACCTAGAGGCGTCATGCAATCTTTTTAATTATTCTTAAGGCTGTTTCCGTCCTTCGGCCGCTTCTGAGCACATGCTGTTGTGTATTCTGTAGGTTATTCTCGTCCAGATGCCTTCTTCGCCTGCTGTTTAGGAGTTTCTCGGAAAGCTTTCCGAAAAACTCTAATATCGAGGTGATACAGTAGCTTTCTACTCTATCTTTTGGTTTGGCTGGTTAATGGAGAAAGATCATCTAATTTGCTTGAATGAAGAGAGGAAAAATTCTCTTCAGGCAGGTGTTTGAAGATTTACAGAATTGATTCAAGGACGTTATTTGCCATGTTACTCAATGTGCAGCTTGGTTATCCCGCTTGAACCTGGTGCTCTTTGTTTTTAAAAATTCATTCCTCCTTCAATTCTTCTCCTCCTTCGTTTATTTCTGAGTTCTGGGTAAGTTTGGTTTGGCGTTCTTGTAGTTGTCTCTTATTCCTGGTCGAATGATTGGTTTTCTTCGTCCGAAATGGAGAAGTGTTTCCTCTCATGTCTCCATAAATGGACTTCAATTTTGTAATTTTCTTTTCATCCTCCCATCAAGGTGTAGGTAAGACTCTATATCCTATTACTGGGATGTGTGGGTTGTCTGCTGACTTTATTTTCTCCGTTATTTCCTTTATTTCTTCTTCAATTTTTTCATTTTGTAAGTTGTTTAGATTACCAATCTCGTATTGTTTTAATTCATCTTTGTAGAATTTCCAGTTAGTTTCGCGGAGGGCCTTTCTTTGGGGCATCATTATTTGGATCGGGGAGGCTGAGATTATTGTTATTGGGCTAAGGTGATCTGATGGGGTAGTGAGACCTTGGACGGTGTGGTGATTAGGGTTGAAATTGGGATTTATTGGTATTATAACAGGAGTGGTTTCGGTCCTTTCTGTTAGGTAAGTTGGGATGTATTATTTAGGATATTTTAGTTTTTTTCGTAGTAGTCTTTGCAGTCTTTCATGCTCTGCTGAGTAAGGGTAAGGAGCTTCTGTACTCTGCCTTCCAGTACCTTGCCTTCAGGTCCCCGATTAGTATGGCTGATGATTGACAACGGAATATTTTTAAGAAATTTGGCACGGGAAGATATTTGCGTTTTGGATGTTGATAAGCGCCAGCCACTTTCAAATTTCCGCTTGTCATTTTAATTTTAGTGGCGATAAAGGACTCTTTTAAGTCTTTTATTTATGTATGTGCTATTCCTTTTCTTACTCATATTGTGACGCAAACTTATCTTGACTGTGTATATTTCATCGAGGTGAGGCCATAATTGGGTAGCTTTATCTGATTGTGGTGTTAATCTACTCCATTTGGAGTAAGAATAACTATGTCTGAATTTTTTTTCTTATTCTATTACTATAAATTAAGGTAAATATGTAGATTAGGGACTCGGCTGAAAAAGAGGTTTTTTTGGTAAATATTTTCGATCACTCTTACCGGAATATTCATGCGCGTTTGAGTCGTCTGACGTCAGACCCCACCCCCACCCCCATTATAATTCGCAAAACGATTAAAGGCGCTGACATTATTTGGTTAAATCATTTACCTCTATAAACGTTAGCACATTAGTCTATAAACAATTATGATTATATACTGGAGGGCTGTGCACCTCCCCCCTAATTTAATGAAACAGGATCATCGTAGTCTGGTCCCCCCATTGTGTTTACCTCCACACGAGCCGTCCCCTTAAATGTACTTCAAAAACGTGAATCATTTTGGAACTCGGACGAAATAGTACGTTCCATCGTTCGAGTCACTAATCTACATATTTACCTAAATTAATTTTTGTCCTAGCAGCCATTTACATTAAATTTGACTATTTTTAATGTGTTTTGGTACTTATGCATATTACTATTTACCGTGTTTCTTGTCTTTTCATCCGGATCATTTGGTTTGTCCTGAGTGCTTCTTGATGAACAGTTTATTCGTGATGTTTGGCAGGATTATGGCACCTTTGGGAGTAGTGATTGCTTTAGTAAATTGATTGTTTCTGTTTCGTCATGGTCTCAGTCGTACTTCCATTTATACTTTTCTTTCTCTAAACCTTACACAATTTCCTTTGTTGGGTGGTGGACGAATCAACTTCCACCACCTGGGGTGCCACCTTATTAGTGGTTTGGCTATCGAAACTGCACCCAGCATACACAAAGATGGTTCATCTGTGGTCTTGGATGGATCCTCACGGTAGAGTGTTATGACTCTATCCCGAGGGTTGCAGTTTCGACCCCTGACCAGTAGACCTATGACGCGTGGTTTCAAATTTGGATATTCTGCAAACCTGCTTTTCCCTACACACTCCAAATTATGCCTCTTCAAAGAAAAACATAGTTCGAACTAGATTGTAAGAGGTGAAGCTAATTCTTTTCTGGACTACCGTGAGGAATATTGGCAGTGGTGAATGAAAAGTATGGGGACAGTAGAGATTGTTTGAGACGCTTGCCTCCTTTTGCAAAATGACGTAGTAGCTCACATGAATAAGTATGTAGCGATCAATTTTCGAGCAGTGCCTAAGTTAACTTTCAAAGCTCCGACCTTAAATACCTGCTGTGTGTTCAGTAAAATAGTGCTAATCTTGGATAAGAAGGAAAGCTTGGGACATAGGGTGAAAAAATGTGAAAATTGTAGAAAAAATTATATTTGTGAGGTTATGAGTTGAGACATCACCCTCACTAGCCGGGCAATGAGCACACAACCTTCAGCAGCAAGGATTCCGCAGGAAACAAGGAACGGAGACCGCCTGCGCTCTCGCCCTCCTAACGGAAAAACTCACATGCAGCAAAGCTGAGAGAAAGTACGTAGACGTGGTGCTGCGGGATGTAAATAAGGCCTTTGATAAGGTTTGGCTGAGACGGCTAAAATTCAAGATCCTCAACATCCAGCTAAATCCAATTCTGAAAAGGGTCCTTTGTGTTTATGTCATGGAGAGGAGAGCACAAATCGTGATCGAGGGCTACAAAGGACCCGAATTCGAACTCAAAGCGGGAGTTCCACAAGGCAGCTGTCTGAGTTCATTGCTGTACCTAGTGTACACAATAGACCTCCCTGCTCCAGTGAGGGACGATACGATGTAACTGCAGTTCGCAAATGACATCACATAAATTGTTCCAAGTCCCATCAGGAACACTGGAGTTCAAGCAAGTGCGACAGCTGCCGAGATTGACAACATCACCCGTTATGAAAAAAGGGTAGAAAATTAAGACTATCCGCCAGAAATTCCAGGTAATTCCGATGAACCACCAAAAAACAGATGACGTCCTCGTTGAGGGTGAAATTTTTCCGTACTCTAACGAGGGATTGGTCCTGGGCTTACATCTTTCCAAAACAGGATATAAGGCCCACATAAACAATCAAGTCTCCCTACCGAAAAGAGATCTAAAGAAATTGTACCGTTTCCGGAGCCTCAGCGTGCCAAATAAGAGGAACCTCTACACGGCCTTGGTACGCTCCGTCCTGTTGTATCCGGCTGTGGTCATGCAGATGCAGAAGGCAAGTTGTACCTCTCACAGGAGGCTGAAGAGGGTAGAGAATCAAGCCACACTTCTTATAACTGGCACGAAAAGGATCGACCGTATTTGACAATCGGCTCTACACGACAGAGCCGGTCTCACTCCGATCAATATGGAGATCCAGAGGCTAGGGAGAGAGACATGGGACAAAGTAGAAGAAGAAATACTTCCAACAATCAACAATAATCTAGACATATTCAGACAACGCACAGTAGGAAGAACAGCGCTATTCCCCAGCGGAGGAAACTGGGCAAGAGAAAATATAAGATCAATCTACACCTAACAAAGACGCAAAAATCGAGACAAGTCAAACAAAAACAATAAACAAAAGACAATAAACTTTACTAAAAAGAGGCGAAGTGACCAAATTAACTTTATTTAAAATCTAAAGAATCGAAAGAACAATAAAAAGCATAAAGAAAAAAGAGGCAAAGTGCCCAAGCTAAAATCAAATTAAAACAAAAAGAAGAGACAAATAATAAAATAATCAACAAAGTTAACTAAATTATTAAGAAAAGAAAGATAATCAAACAGCAATAATAAAAAACGTAATCAAAAAGAGGCGAAGTGGCCAAAATAAAGATTTGAATTAAAAATAAGAAATGAATATTTAAACAACAAAGTCAAAAGAAATATAAAGCTGATAAAGATAAACCAGCTACAATAACAAAAAGCACAGATAAAAAAGAGGCAAATTGCCCAAGTTAAAATTTAAGTTGAAAGAAAACAAAATATAAATAAATAACAAAGTTGAAAAGTACAAATAAAAGAGGCTAAAATGCCCGTATGAAACTAGAAACAAAATTGGTGGCAAAAAAGAAACTACTTGAAAGGCTTGGAAACCACGACGGAGCAACCTAATAAAGGAATACACAAAAAGTTATAAAACGAAGGAAGAACCTGACCGTCATAGACGGTCAGCCATATTATTGACGGGGGCTACAAAAATTTAACAAACAATAAGAAGTATGCTAGTGATGCCCTCACCACCAGGGCAAACTAGTTAATAAACAATTCAACACCTATGAAAACTTACCACACATTTCATCACTTTCATTAACTTGAACTTGAACTTACAGTCAGCACTGAAAACACTGCTAAAGAAAGAAAGAAAAAAAAAAGCCAGCGTTGTTATCGTTTGAGGGACGTTTTGAAATTTTAGACAAGGTCTGGATCGGGAGAATGCAGTACAAATTCATAATTACGAATAACAAAAAAATCGTAACAAATACTCTGCGACTATGTATGTGATGTAAAGATACGCATTCATCGGGATCGGAAAGGATCGATGACTAACATACAGAGTCGAGGCAATCCTGCCCAGGGAGGATGTCTGAGTCCAACTCGATACTCAATATACACTTCAGACATCGCCCTACTCCTAATTGAAGGATGCCTGAATATTCAGTTTGTCGATTACGACCTACAAATCATCGTATGCCCTCAAAGGAACGGCAATATGCAACCGAGAAGAGATAAGGAGGATAAACGAATACGAGAAAGTAAATGGAAATTATTATAAACGTGAACAAATTTTTAAGATTATACCAATATTTAGAAAAAATCCTGTAAAAATCTAGGTTGAAGAAAAACGATACAGGCACACGAACGACACCAAAATGCTATTGCTGAGAATCACCAAAACTGGATAGAGCAAGCACGTAACGGAAAGAGTCACCAAAGCAAAAAGGGGACTGAGACTTCCAATAGGTAGGCGCGATAACGAAACATGTATAACGATAACCTATAAATCGATAACGATTACCTTATCGGCGACAACAGATATTCGATAACTGGCGATAAATTTATCGCCCGATAAAGTAATAACCGATAACTCCAAAATTACAATACAATATTGATTATTGACTATATAGAGAATGGAATAAGCACTGGAACATAGGGAAAAAATCATCAAAGAACGCGTAAAACTGGTAGCGCGCAGGAGCAACACTTCGTGACCTCTCGTCCGACAGCTGGTTCCCAGCTCGGACCTACTTATTTCTGCCTCCAAGTCACGCGCGGCTCGCCCTTGTACTAAACTAGAACCAAAAACTGAAATTATCGCTTATCGCTAGTTCGGAACCCAAAGTATCGACGATACCCCTGAATCGATAACGCCAGGAAAAAAATATCGGATAATCGATAACCTGATATCGTTATCGCGATAAATTATAGCAATAATTTATCGCGATAACGCCCACTTATGGAAACTACTCTACATGCTCATAGGGCTCAATCAAAAGAACAAAAAAAAGAGTTACCAATCAATTATACAGTCAGCGATGTTGTTCCCGGTAATCCCAATTTACACCATCTCGAATTAACAAAACTGATTAAATTACAACGAATGCAAAACAAAGCGACACTGATTATCCCCAACACAAGAAGAGGAGATAGGCAAAGTGAACTCGATGCTCACAGAGAGGCTGAATTAAAATCACCCAACCAAATAATAGAGGAAAGGGCAAAGAAATTAATTGAAAAAACAAGAAGAGATAGGAGAAGAAATCACTGCACGGATAGCACAGAAGGATAAGGGGAGATCCTCCCGGCTCTTTTCAGCTAATACAACAAAGATCAATCAGGAAGAGGAAGAAATCTACACATCAAGGAGTTCCACGAACAAGGAGAAAGTCAGAAGAGTACACCGAATAAACTTAACATACCTCACGATTTAGAACTACGAAAATGAAAACTAACCGAATTGACCAATGATTATCCAAAAGTTACAACCAATTATGAGTAAGTTTCTTCAGCTAATTTTATTAATTACATAAAAAGAACACACGATATTGAGAGACAAGTAAGGAACAAAGGATGACGAAAAGGGAAGCTAAAGGAGCAGTAGAGAGACTTAACAAAAAAGGTTTAAAGGCATAAGAACAACGCAATTATAATATTAATGAAGGATCACCTGATGCTCAGGCAGAAACTGGTCCACACTGACTATTTTTAAAACTTTATTACTCCATTAAACGGAAAGAGATTACCAGGTCCTCCATGCAACCTAGCATTTACTTTCAAACTTTCTACTTCCTCCTACTTCTACTTACACTTTCTACTCGAGTAATAATTCCGATCTATCTTTCCCTCCACTACTAATTCTGTAAAAATAACCAAATACAACTACTCAATTGTTCCTTTCCAAATAATCCATTTTCTGCCTTCCCTCAAGTTTCCGTTAACAAGTATCCAATAAGATTAGTGACCGCTTTGAGTTCTTTTGTGTGTTTTAATCAAGGTTTTGCATCCTCCTTTTTTTAATTATTTAATTTCCAAACATGAACTCATTATGTGACTAAAGTTTAGCCTTACGCTAGTACGCCCGTGTCACTCCTGGAACGACCTTCTCAGAGGTCGCAAAGAGGGGTGCCTCCTCGCTAACAAACAAGCTGGGAAACGGAAGAGCGTAGGGAGTCCTACAGTCGGGGACTCCCTGAAAGTTCTTCTGTTCAATGCAAGGTCAATCAAGAACAAATTTCCTGAGCTTCGTGGCCTCGTAGCGACGGAAGAACCCGAAATGGTAGCCATAACAAAATCGTGGATAAAAACCTCAAACCGAGACTTTGAAGGCGAATTCACGGTTCCTGACTACCAACTCTTCCACAAAGATAGGCCAGGCAGAGAGGGTGGCGGTGTAATGTTGTATGTCAAGGATACAATCGAATCTACTAACTCTAACATTATCTCCGACCACGAGCTCCTAGGCGTTGACCTAGAGATAGATCCTGTCAGATACAGGACCCTGCTGCTTTACAAGACCCCTTCTCAACCCGTTGAGAAGAACAGGGAACTGTACCAGCTGCAGGGTGAGCTTGTTCAAGGCAGAGTGTGCATCGTTATGGGCGACCTTAACAGCCAAGTTAACTGGGAAACCAGAGCAGCCTGTAGAGAGAGTGCGCTACTCTTGGAGTTCGCCAACAACGAGTTCCTCACTCAATGGGTCAGAGAACCGACGAGAGGGGACAATATCTCGACTTGGTTTTCACTTCTGAGGATGATATCGTTGAGGATCTCTCTGTAGGCGAAGTGCTCGGTGGCAATGATACCCAGCTAGTTAGATTTAGCGTCAAGATCCCGAAGGTAAGGTCTGTTGCCAGTCAATCAAGGAAACTTGACTTGAGAAGAGCAGACTTTGCAAGCCTTCGTGATGGGCTGACTGATGTACGGCTAGCGGTATGCAAAGATGTTGAGGATTCGTGGAACAATTTCAAAAATGAGTTCATGAGTCTTCAATCAAGTTGCATCCCTCTGAAATGCCTCCGTCGATCTTCTGTTCAACCAAAGTGGTTTAACCGAGAAATCGGCCAACTGCTTAGAAAGAAGAAGAATGCGTACCGACGATCGAAGATCTCAGGTGCCTTTGACGAGTACCAGAGGCTAGCCAGAAGAGTGATATCCAGCATAGGGCGGCTAAGCGTACTGAGGAACTCCGAGTGGCGAGACTCTGCAAGGAGAATCCCAAGGAGTTCTTCGGCTATGTAAATAGCCGTAGACCACTCCATCGTAGGATTGAGCCCTTAGTGGACGAGCGGGGTGCATTAACTCACTCAGATGCAGAAAATGCTAACCTGCCTTAATGAATACTTCTTTTCAGTGTTTACTGAAGAGTGTGGTCTCATCCCCCAGCCAACGGATTCCTACTCGGGGCAAAGCTGGAGGCAATGGACTTCACCGAAGGAGAAATAAAGAAAGAGATCGCTGACCTAAAGACGAATAAGTCCCCTGGACCAGACGGGTTTCTATCCAGGGTGTTAAAGGAAGTCTGCGATGAAGAATCACGACATCTGTGCGCTATCTTTAACATGTCAATCTGGACCGGATGCGTTCCTAAAGACTGGCGTGAGGCGGAAGTGACTCCTAACTTCAAGCAAGGAGACCCCAGCCATCCGTCAAACTACTGACCCATCAGTTTGACTTCGATAGTCGGTAAACTCATGGAAAGCATGATAGTGGGCAAAATGACGACGCATTTAGAGTCAAAGCTGCTACTGATGAGTTCCCAGCACGGCTTTCGAAGGCAACAGTCATGCCTGACGAACCTTGTGGGATTCTTCCACTTCGTGTTCAGTGAGCATGATCGGGATAAAGTGGTGGATGTTGTGTACCTGGACTTTCAAAAGGCCTTTGACAAGGTACCACACCGCCGCCTTCTCCGGAAAGTGCGTGCGCAGGGCATAGACGGCGAGGGAGCAGGTTGGATAGAGAGCTGGCTAAGTGACAGACGGCAATGAGTGGTGGTGAAAGGACGGGCCTCTGAATTGGTACCCTATCTATCTGTGGCCCCCAAGGTTCCGTCCTGGGACCACTACTGTTTATTATCTATGTCAACGACATGGATGGTGACATGGTTGCCAAAATCTCTAAATTTGCCGACAACACCAAGCTTGGTATCAATGTGGCAAAGTAGGGGAACACTGCCCGCCTCCAAGAGGATCTTCAAAGGATTGGGGAGTGGCAAATGCCTTTCAGCGTGGGGAAATGTAAAGTAATGCATATCGGCCACTGAAACTCCAAATCTCAGTACATCTTTAAGGGCACTGCTCTTGAATCGAGTGAAACTGAGAATGACTTGGGTGTAACTATCACTAGCGACCTCAAGTTCTCGAAACATTGCATCGAGGCAGAGAAGAAAGCCCAAAAGATGTTAGGCTATATAAAGCGCCAGTTTGGATACCGTATCAAGGAGATGTAACTTTGGTTGTACAACTCCCTAGTTTGGACGCACCTGGAGTATGCCGTGCAATTTTGGAGTCCTTCGTTTCGAACGGACATTGCAAGGTTGGAACGCGTACAAGCCAGGGCAACCAAGCTAATTCCCTCTATCCGACATAAAAGTTATGATGATAGACTAAGGGAATTAGATCTGTTCTCGCTGGAAACCCGTAGACTGCGTGGTCAGCTTATCGAAGTTTTCAAAATACTTCGAGGGTTCGACAATGTTGACCACTGCGATATTTTCACACTAAGTGAGAACAGGACGCGCAATCACGGCTTCAAACGGGAACTGAAGCGTTACAACCGCAATCTGTGTCGAATTTTTTTCACTTACAGTATCTTCGGTAAGTGGAACGCACTTCCAGTGGAAGTTGTCAACAGTGAATCTGTTGACCAGTTCAAGTCAAGACTAGACAGGGTCTTAAAAAATGGCCGTGAAAGGACGTAAATCATTTGAGCAGAGATGTGTCCGCTCGACTGCTAGTCCAAAGGTATCCTCATTGAATGGACCGTAAGGTCTTTTAGTGTACCTTCTCTCCTTGTTACTCCTTGTTACCCGTTTATTCCCAATTCGATATTGTTCCTTAATTTCTTTTTTGTTTAAAACTTCTTAGCTTATCCTTAATTAATTTGTACATTGCAGTACCAGAAGATTGGGTAAATGCGTTGTACATAGCAAATGAATCTCTTTTTCTACGTATTTTCGTTTATAGACTAAGAATGATGTACAGAATGATGTTCAGAATGATGTACAGAATGATGTTCAGAATGATGTTCAGAATGATGATCAGAATTATGTTCAGAATGATGTTCAGAATGATGTTCAGAATGATGTTCAGAATGATGTGGTCAAAAGAAATTTCTGAGAACCAAAACTGGATCCTCCTGCTTGTGTGGAACTGTGCTTAGTCCTGCTACCACACGTATGGCCTTCCAGTAACTACCTTTTAGATTCAAGGACACACTTAACTCCTCCGAACACTGGATGTAGCCCTCCTTATGAAGACCTAGGCCCTCCAGGAAGATAAAAGAGGGCCTAACCTGACTCTAACTACTGACCATTCCAAGCACCATGATGTGGATCTGGAACTTGCCCTTCATGACTATCGGTTCACTTTGGTGGACACAGTAATCTAGCGGTTGTGGGATGCGTAAGATTGTTCCCAAGCTGCTTCGCAACATGTTCTTTCCGCTTGTCCTTCATTTTCTGCTAGAAAAGTTGACTCTTTCTCATCTTGTTTGAGTAGTATCGGATGTCCTCATGCACTAACTGCATGATGAGAGACTCTAAAACTCCCTTGTCCCTGGCTATGGACTTCATTGACTTGCTGGAGTCATAGTCAATGGTGGCCTGGATCACCGCGACAAATTTTGGGGTTCTTTTCGTATCAAAACGCTTAAAGTGAGGCTTACGAGCCGTTGTACTCTCGTAATCACTGTTTGACTTATCTAACTCTTTCCTTATCCTGTGCACCGTCTTCAGATTAACACACTACCCCTGGTTGATCTTCGCATTGGATATCTCGGCGTGAATACCAAGCTGCACAGCTTGGCTTTTTCTAAGATTTTTGGAGGATTGAATTCTGCCATAGTAATTCTTCCTTCACAAACGATGTAGAGCTGATTCTACTATGAAAGAAAGAAGACAAAATCGACGCCAGACAACAAGCATGTACGGAATTCAGAGTTGCTAAAAGGAATGAAAAGAGTGACGTTTAGAAGGGTTTACATATGGAGAAGGGATTTGCTTAAACTGTCTTAAAGCCGGTTGGACGGGAAAAAGGAACATTAAGTAAATATTTGGAGGGTTTTGGACTTTGATTATATATATGACGATTGGATATATAGCGAAGAGGCATGAGTTTATATCAAAGTTTTCAATGAAATTTATAAAATTACATTCTCAAATATGTCAAACAGAATTGCTACATTTCAAAATCGAATGGGCACTGGCTTTATTGAATACATGATCATTTACAAACAGGGTGCTCTGTTTGTTATAATTGCATACATTGATTAGATTTTAGGAGACATCGCTAGGTCTGGTGGACAGTAGAGCGAAGAGCAATCGATAGCATAGGGTTGAACCCCACCAATTTTTCACTTTCTTAATGAGTAAAAGTGTTTATGTCATTTTATTCCGTTTGCTGTTTCCCTCTTCTGTTTTCTTAAGCTATTTTCGATCCTAGTTTATTTGGTCTTATAAGAAGAAGGTATAAAATATTTTTAGAAATTAGATGTATTTCGAAATTACCAGAAGATGACCGTCAGGTCGAAACGTTGCCTGGAACCCTTAATAAAGAACCAATAAAAATGTCTTTCAGTCTACCCACCTTGAATATATATATATATATATATATATATATATATATATATATATATATATATATATATATATATATTATGGCACTATTCTATCAATGTGCAGGCGTGAGTATACGGGTGTGTTTAGAATGAAAGCATATACTGTAGATTTTTTGTGTGATTACTCTTATACCATTAGTCAGCGGGCCCACCACCCCTGCTGTTCGCTACATTGATACTTAGTGACAACCGTGATGTATGATGTGTGCGCGAGGCTTTGTATGAACCCCGCGTCTTCTACAACAATTTTGACATGCAGAATGATTTGCAGAATAGTATCTATGAAACAGTGTCATATCTCTGTTCCAACCAAGTGTGCATCTTTTTTCAACGCAATCTCTCGCAACCATCAGTTACACCTTGGATGAAAAAAGGTGAATGTGTAATTGGAAAATCTGATTGATGTATCTAGTAATGACTTGGAAAATGCTGATATTGTTTTGCATATTCGACCTCACAGGCTAATCTATCCCTTAATCCTACACCTTCCACATTTCGCAGTTGAATTTTTCTAGTAAGTATTTATGAATTATTTATATGCTTCCTCCTGCGTACATTCTTAGGGAGGTTATAGCAATAAGACCATGAGTAAACTACTATTTCTTTTTTACTCTTCCTTTTCCGTAGACGCAGGTGTAGTGTTCCCTACCCTAATACGGATCAAGGTTCGATTGCAAGAATTTAAGACATACCTCGCCATCTTCAGCCCCCAGGACCTAAAACTAGAACGAATAATAATAAAAGAAAAGATTAACTAAAAACTCAAATAGTGCAGGAATTGATGGAGAAAGGGGGGGACGGGTTCCTTGACGCAACATAAATATTCGAGTGATGCGGACCTTACGAAATCGATTGGTTAAAATTTAACCGGGGTTAGTTCGCCTCGCATCTTCTGAGTCAGATGAATCCCAAAGCTTCAATCTGACATGAAAAATGCAGATGAGAATCCGATAATTACACACATTACAGACAGAAGCCGAGAGTCGAGGAGGACGAGGTAGTCGGTTTAAAACGGACAGATTTTGAGTTGGCGACTTTTTGCGTTTGGAAGGTCGAGTTCAGCAATTTGCCTCTTTAAATAATGGTCATAAATCCGCGAGATAATGATTATGCGCTATACTGCACAATCTTTTTCTGAAAATAAATGTGATGGAGACTCAGAAAAAATATTTGAGGAAATTTAGACATTCATCGCTAAATGTCTGTAAATATGATTTAAATTTCGCCATGATTAAATGAAAGTAACCTTTCAATAATCCAATCTTGGTTTGGATTAAAATTAAAATTGAATTATTATTACTCTTACTATTTACGAACAATCGATATATATTTTTTTCTAAAATAATAGTTGATCTTTCCTGAAACCAGATTTAGAATCCTAGTTGATTTTACCCAACCTCTTTCACAAAATCCAACCAGACACTATTGGTCCATTAAAATTTTTAGTGGAATTTTAACGAGCGATTCAAGAGTTTTGATCGAAACCTTTTACAATGGCTTTTCCTCAATATACATATATTAAAAAAAAATCTGCTAAATATTCCAATTGTCAAGCAAACAATTTGACCGGGATGCAATACTGAATAGCAGATCATTCAGTGAATGAGTTGTTTTTTACATCAATAAACTTAAATCTGCCAAAGATTTAAGTTTATATTATTATAAAAATGATTTATCGTCGCTACAATAAAGAATTAAAAAAGTTATTATTAGACCAATGACTGTAAACAAATTTCGGTGGGGAAAGAAGAATTTGCCCATGGAGCCATGGTGATGGACGAGTTATCCTTGTAGGGACAAGTCAGGCATCATCGAGTAGCTATTGAAAAGGGTTCCTCTCTGAACCCATCCCTGGTTCACAGGTGGTCAACCAGAAAACTACAAGATTTCAAAACAACAAGGATCCTATACCCCATCGTAGTCTTCGGAGTCTTGAAGGTCTTTTATGTCAACGCTTGTAGCATTCCTAATAAATTTACAGATTTAAAGGAAATTGCGTTAACATTTAATTACGACATAATTAGCATAATAGAATTGTGGTTAAATATCGAAAACAGAGATTTTCTAGCAGAGTAAAAACTTCCCGGTTACACAATATTTGAGAAAACTCGAATTAATAAAAAGGAAGTAGGTGTTCTACTTCAGAGACAATCTCAACCCGATTCAAATTCATAAATCTCAAATGTAGAGAAATCTTACATACTCCTTAAAGACAAGTATGGGCTGAAAGTAGTGCTAGTCATAGTATACAGACCTCCATCGCAGCCAATGCAAACAAATCCGCAAAATAAGTAAAACCTAGAATACCGATAATTTAATCTAGCAAGGTCCATGTAGGGCGAACTACTATCCGCTAATCATTATGGACGCGATTTTTATACCAACTTACAAGAATGTTTCTTTATTTTTCTCCTCAATGGAATTCTCCTTCATTCGTATCCGTTCTTCATTTTTCTAACTACTTTTTACATTGGTTCTCCTTTTTTTTCTCTCATATATATGCTCGGCCTTTTCCCTTCTTTTATTCAAATTTTCATTATAAAATCACTCTTACTCTACATTTTTTCCTTTTTCTCCTATATTCGCCTACATACTCCATCTTTCTTGGCTCCAAATTATTGCCTTTTACAAACCCATTGTTTGGGTTCTCTTTCGCCTTAAACATTCCGCCATATTTTCGTCTTTCTTATAATCTCTTCTAACTACTCAATTGTACTTGCTCTCTTTGATGGTAGAACAAAAATTGTCAGATGATTAAGAGTTATTAGCCATCTGCCGTCCGTGTGGAAACAGTTGGTTATAGGCTACAAGTAAGGAAACTTAGAGTGCATCTTTCGCTTCAGCGTTTCCATGTTCTGTGAACTTAATGTGAAAATGTAGATGAAACTGAGGGATGCGGAGGAATGTCATCACTGCGAGATGGCCAAAGTGAGGAAACACGTTGGTCAGCTATAAAAGAACTGTCTCAGAGCGTTTACTGAACTGAGACATTTAAGCAGTCACTTCTGGGAGGAAGCTTGGAGTAATCAGATGTGCTTCAGCTCCATTTCAGAAACGACGACTTTTGCGCCAATAAATGCAGCTGGTAAATCTGTTCGAGATTCAGAACAGGAAGTAAGTGCGAAGTCAAGTGAAGGAAAAGGGGCGCTATAGTAGATATGGATAGAGAGACTAAACCACTTGGTTCTAGGGAATAAGGAGTTGATGGAAGAGTTCTATAGACAATAGGAACTGTGGTAAAACTTCTGCAGAGGTGGGATTGGAAAGCAGATTAGAAGAAAAAACGGGCCAGGGCTCGAGCTCTTCGGAAAAGGAGGCGAGGGATTTTCGTCCGGCTACCGTTCCCTCGAAAGATCTGCTAAACGTTATGAGGGGGCTAGGGACAGAAGAAAACACTGCAATTCCAAGCGCAGCTAAATGGATGTTGTGGTGTTATCACTTGGTCATGAAGTGATCCTGGCAGTGTAGAGCAATCATGTCTTAAAAATCTACAAGAATTCTTCCATAGTATATTGAGCGAGTACGATCGAGTTGGGTCCGTAAACATCTTATACTTAGACTTTCAAAATCCCTTCGATATGGTACCCCACCGCGTCATCGGCATTGCCCGAAAAGGGCAAACTGGTTTGAGAACTAGATAACAGACCGGATTCAGTGAACGAAGGTCAGAGGGGCAGTCAACGATATAAACAAGAGACGTATCTGCTCGTTAGACAAGTTCGTGCACGATACCAAATTAGACGGTAGGGTTAGCTCGCGCGAACGAAACGAACGCTTGAAAGACAGCATTTAACCATGACAACTGCAAAGTGATGCACACCAGTCAGGCTAACCTTCGGAAACAATACTACTTGTTAGCTAGACCTTTGGAGGCGACCGTACTGGTTAAACATTTAGGCGTGCAAGTTAGCAGCCATCTGAAGTTCTGTAAACAGTGCGCTGACGTAGAATACAGTGCTCAGGGACTGTTGGGTAAAATAAAGAGACAACCCGAATAAGGAGAGTGCTCACTTTGAGTACGCCATACAATTATGGTCACCAACAATACGTAAATACATTAAACGACTGGAAAGAGTTCAGGCCAGAGTCACCAAACAAATCCCGTGCATTAGGTACAATGGATACCAATGCCAGCTACGAGAATCAGAACATTGAAACTCTAAAAATCCATCGCAGCCCTGTATAGCATTATACAGGGAGAGGAAAACGTTGACCATAAATCTCAAGAGCAAACGCTGTCACAAGTTAGATTTACTTATATTTAGAATTCGCGTTTGCGCCAACTTTTTCTCCAAAACGATTTGCGACGGATGGAATTATTTTCTAGCAAAGTTAAATATTTCATCAGTTGAAGAGTTTCAGCTGGACAAAGTAGTGTAAGATTTAGGCTACATACGAAGTGGTACCTCATAGAAATTAATCGAAAGGTCTTTTGAGGTACATCTATTCTTTGTGACTACTTGTGAATTTCTCCTTCTTTCTCGCTCTCTCTCTTTCTCTCTCTTCATAATTTTTGCACCTTATGCCTTATCACGTCATGTTACGGCTTCAACATGGCCTCCTTCCATATATATATATATATATATATATATATATATATATATATATAAATTGAAGATCACATGATACGTGATTTTATATAGATATATTTTAAAGGCCCAAGGAAATGAAAATTGGTAACACAACCCGGAAAAACACTTAGAAGAATATCACGTGAACCAAAAAAAGCTTAAGAAGGAAAATGGGAGATGTAGAGAAGGGAAATATAGGACAAACTATTTTAAACGTTATATGAAAATAAATAAGGAAGTTGGATTTGAACCTGTATCATTTAGCGCTCATCGCATATATGACCAAGACGCTGATCGCCAGAGCTACCATCCTCAACCTAAAAAAGGTTGATTCAAGAAGCCTTTTGAACAATGAAGTGTAGGTTTTTATCCAGTGAGAAACAAGACAAGTGTTTTAGTAGGAGGGGGCACTTGTCTTGTCTCTCACTGGATAAAAACCTACACTTCGTTTTTCAAAAGGCTTCTTGAATCAACCTTTTTTGGGGTTGAGGATTGTAGCTCTGGTGATCAGCGTCTTGGTGTTATAAGTGATGAACGTTTAATGATACAGGTTCCAATCCAACTTCTTTATTTATCTTTATATAACGGTTAAAATAGTTTGTCCTATCTTTTCGTTCTCTACATCTCATATTTTCCTTCTTAAGCTTTTATTGGTTCATGTGATATTCTTTTAAGTGTTTTTCCAGGTTGTGTTACCAATTTTCATTTCCTTGGGCCTTTTAAATATATATATATATATATATATATATATATATATATATATATATATATATATATATATATATACATATATATATATATATATATATATATATATATATATATATATATATATATATATATATATATATATCAGTGGCGACTCCGGCACTCGGGCTGTTCAGGCTTAGCCCGAGTATAAATTTAATAAAGTGAACGTGTATTTGCAAGCTGATTTAATTTCTACCAACAAAGACTTCAAGTAAGAAATTTCAGTCAATAGCTCGGGCTCCTTTTATTGACCAGGTCACATGTCATATATTCTCGTCCAGCATCGGGCACTCGTCTTAGAGGTGCACTATGTCAATAAATATAATTCCTAGCAGACGTTCTCTTCACATCGTTTACACGCGCTTGACTCAGGCTCAGAAGTTACAGGCCGAGTTGTTATCTATAATCTTAAAAAAATTAAAAGTAATTAAAATTCAATGTTTTCGTGAAACAATAGCTTTATATATAGACCAGGCAATGGCTTCGCTACTAAGATTAAAATTTTAAATCTACAAGAATGCAACCATAGTTAAATTTTTATAAATTTTCTGAACTTCGTCAATTATAATAATTTTAAAAAGGAATTCTAAACTAAATTTCCCCCCTTTCAAAATACTACTTTGCTAAAATATAGTTATAGAAGAAGAAGATATATAAAAATAAAGTTTCGAACTTCACTATTTGTAATTCTTTGGGTTTTAAAAAATTCACAAAAGTTCGATTCTTACATTTATCTCATAACTTCACCATTTTGTTTTTTGATATCATAAAAAAATTATTAGAAATAACTTGGATAAAAAAAAAAACATGTCATAACCAAACTAATATGAAAGTATTATTCAAATACTCAAAAAATCTCCTTTTTAAATTATAGAGTTAATGATGATGATGATGATGATGATGATTAGGATTCAAATTCCAATATATGAAAGGTTTCTGTTGTATAATATTCTTAAAGGAAGGAAAAATTATCCAGCAACTCGAACTAATACGAACGAGCCTCCTCCTAGAAAACGAGTTTTAGGTGCACAAATTAATTACAAAACAACGTATTTTGAAATAATTTATAATATTCAAATGTCCTTACGAGAGAGATTTTCTGGCATTCAGGGATATGCATTTTTTGAATTACTAGACGTTAATAAGTTTGAAGAGTTTGCTAACTCATTTCCCATGCAATATATGGACTCTCTAGAAAAAAATATCCATGTATTTTTGACTGTAAGAACTTAGTGAACGAGCTAAAGTATATGTATATTGACAGTGATCTACTCAAGTGCAAGTTAATCAACTCCATTTTAGAATAACTGTATAAATTAGAGTTTACTTCCGCAATGCCGGAATCCATTAAACTAATTAAGCTAGTTCTGACCATCCCCGTAACATCAGTTGCTAATGAGAGAAGTTCATCAACGTTGGAAAGAATCAGCTCATATCTGAGAACAAGAAACACAATGGCCAAGAACGGCTGTCTTGACTGGCTTTTTTTCCATCGAGAAAATCATTTTGAATGACTTGGACAAGAAGAAGAAGTTGCACGACAGGATATTATACGAGTAGGCCATCAAACCAAGACGACTGGAGTTCATGTATAAATCCAGTGAGTAATTTTGATATTAAAACTATATTTCTGTCTTATTGTTAAATTATCAGTGCACATATAAGTATGCGGTGTGCATTACGTCTTTTACCTTCTTTTATACATGTGTCTTATGCGAAATCTGTGATGAGCCCGAGTGATGCTGATGACATGAAGTCGCCTCTGATATATATATATATATATATTTATATATCCTTCTCTCTTTCCCATGCAGCAAGATTCCAAGACGATAGATAAGCTTCACTTGATAAGAGACGACCAAAAAGTTTACAAATAAAAACCCAACATAAATTGGAGAAATGATTTTCAAATATATGCTAAAAGTTGGAAGCAAATGATTAATATATATATATATATATATATATATATATATATATATATATATATATATATATATATATACATATATCGAGAAAGTTAAGCTGCTACGAAAGCCAAGATTTCCTGTGCATAAAAGATCTGTGGAATAGTAACTGTAAAAAGCTATTCATTTTAGCCACCGTCTGATGGTCATCGATAGATTAGAATTGAAATGAAGGTTTGTGGTAAAGGAGCAATGAAGGTTGGCCAACGTGCAATAGAGCACAACAATGGGATTAGATTGATGAAGAAACGGTGAAAGTTGAAAATTTACCCCTGCGGTAGTCTACCTCGAATTACCTCCCCTGTGGGGACTACTTCTTCCGACTCACCCTCTCGATCGGTTCCACCTCGGGGGGTCCCAAGGACTACATTACTAAGCATGAGGTTGTAAAAAGCAGCTTCGCGGCCGAAGCCAGCGTGACTCGCTCTTTCGCAACGCACTTGATGAGGTGGCTCCACACGGCGTCGAATTATTCTCTCTTTTCTCCTCTCTCTCTTTCTCTCTCTCTCTCTTTTTTTCTCCGAAAGGCTATCGAAATAATTTGCTACGAAGAACAATCTTGCCTAAAACCATCGTCTTCTTCCATTATGGTCACTTCTTCACTTTTGACTGGCTATCTTTTAAGATGAGGAAAGTTTCTGAATTTTCGAATTTGTGCTGCCTCGTTATGGCCACAACCCTGCCAAACCGTTCTACTTATTATGTATTTATAAAACGCTGGATCTGTTCCTGCGGCCACGACGTTGTTCGCTCATAACAATCGGTCATTCACGCATGCGAGTCAACTGCCAGCTGCGCGCGCTGAAACGCTTACTTATTGTAAGTATATTATATGATAGTATATGATATTATATGATAGGGAGAGTGCAAAACTCTCCTAAATCTAACTTCACCCTACAAATAATAATAATAATCAGCAAATAAAGATATCTTTGTGTACAATAAAAGAATTCCAAATAATACGCATCTGTATTGATTTGTGAGAGGACGTTTTATCTCGGGCAACGCCGGGTACCTAGACTAGATCCTTGGAAATTAGTGGCAACGAATGTGCATTGTTTTGGAACCATTCTCCTCCACTGTCTTTTTCCCCTTTGTCTGCGGAGATAATATATTTTATTTATAATCTAAAATTAAACAAACAAAGCATGTGCAAAAGCTTTTGGATCAGTTGAATTTTATGGGCCTATGATGGTGATAGGCCCCATAAAGCGAAGAATTGTAAGTGGAAGCCCTTAAAAACAACTAATTAAACTAAGGACAATAAAAGGAAACTGAAAAATGATTCACCTCGCTCCCAAAAGAAGAGTGCAAAGATTCCTTAAAAGTCAACTGAATCGGATTTTACAATTACAGCTCATTAGCATGATGAGCAAATGGAAACTTTAATTAATATACGAATCGTCAAGAGGTTTCGAATCTAAGATGATTAACTAAGTAAGTAAGCATTATTTTAGATCAGAATGAATCGCTAGTGTAGAAGTTTCAACGACTACTGTTTTGCTTGTGAAGGACTCAAAGCCGAGAAAGACACAAATTCCATATTCAATAATAGCAACAATCATAAAACCATCGTTGAAAAAAGAGAGTGAATTGAGAGATGCGTAATATCCAGGTACTGAAATTCATAAGGAGTCTCCTCATTGTGGTACTATAGCACAATAAAATTGTGGTGCCTGTTACGCTCCAGCCAGCCCAAATCTTTGTCAGCTCCTCAACTATTTCCCATTCAAGACTCTTGGTTGCTAAGGATTTGTTATAGAACTCAAACAATGAAAATATGTTAAACTGGATGGACACATAAGCGTGGGACTTGAAGGCCGCCAATAGTTCGGATGGCCGCCAATAGCTCGGGACTGCAAGACCACAAATAGCGCAGGACTTGATCGCTGACAATAGCTCTGGACTGGGAGACCGCTATTAGCTCTGGACTCCAAGGCCTAAAATAGCGCGGGACTCAAAGGGCGCCAATATCTCGGTAAGTGAAGACCTTCTATAGCTTATGACTGCAAGTCCTAAAATAGCATGGGACTCGAAGGAAGCCTATAGATCGGGACAAGAAGGCTCGGGGCTAAAGGGTTGCTAATAGTTCAGGGCTAAAAGTCCGTCAATAGCTCAGAAATGGAAGCCCGCCAATATATCAAGACTTAAAGGCCGTCAATATCTCGAGACTGGAGTGCCACCAATAGCTTGGGAATCGAAGGCCAATAATAGCTCGCCACTGGAAGTAGTCCAATAGTTCGTGATTAGTAGGCCGCCAATAGCTAAGTGGGGGAATGACACCAATAGCTTGGGACTAGAAATCAACAGATAGCTCAAACCTGGAAGGAAGCCAATAGCTCGGGCCTGGAAGGTCTCCAATAGGTCGGTACTTGAAGGTTGCTAATGTCTCGAGATTGAAAGGCCGCTATTTGATCGGAAATGGAATGCCAAAAATAGGTCTGGATATGGGGCGCCAATTGCTCACGCCTGCAAGGTCTCAAATATTTCTAAACTAGAAGGCCGCCAATAGCTTGGAAATGGGAGGCCTTCAATAAATCGGGACTGCAAGGCCACAAAAAACGCTGGGCTAGATTGCCACCTATAGCTCGGGACTGGAAGGCCGGCTATAGCTCTAGAATGTAAGGTATCCAAATCTCGAGACTGCAAGGCCTCAAAAAGCGCAGGACTCGAAAGGAGCCTATAGCTAGGAACTAGAAGGCCGCCAATAGTTCGGGAACTGAGGAGCTGAAGAGCGCTAGTAGCTCAGGAATGAATGCCGACCAATAACTCAGGAGTGGAAGCCCGCCAATAGTTCAGTAGTTGAAGGCGGCCAATAACCGTGGAGTGCAAGGTAAAAAATTGCGCGGGACTGGAAGGCCGCTAATAGCTAAGGATCAAGCCTGCCAATTGCTCGTTCTTCTTGCAATAACTAGTGGAATAATTTCCCATTCCATTTACCAAGCAGTGCTGAGTTGGACTACCTCGGTTCAAAGGATTCGTCTCAATACGCGTGTATCAAAGATTTATATAGGGTCATGGCTAAAAGTTTTGAGAGAACTTTAATTTTACGATAAGAAAATTAATATACAAAATATACCAAAATTTAGAGCTCAAATCCATTTTATTAATAAATACAATTAATTGATACCCACAGTCAGTATTTATAATGATGTCCCTTGTGCTTCAGAACTGCTTCAATTCTTTTGGCATGATTGACACCAAAATTTCGCGATGATATCTTGACTGATACTGCTGCAATTTTGTCCAAAAAGAACCCGCCACAGCTATCAAGTGCATAAATTTGATTTATCAACTGCCAGTTTGATTAACTCCTACAAATCTTGAATTAGGGTCAAATTTGGCGAATCCCTGGGCCAAGGTCTCAAAGGTTAAAGGCTATTTTTTAGCCAAGAACTTTGGTATTGCTTTTGCTTTGTGACAAGATGCGCCATAATGCTGAAAAATACAGTTATCCCCCAAATTGGACCTAGACTGTCGGTAAAAGGTACTGATAAAACACTTTTTGAGTTCATCGCAGTGTTCTTGAGCAAAATGATCAGTGCTAGAAGAAGATATATAAAAATAAATTTTCTTAACTTCACCATATGTAATTCTTTGGGTTTTAAAAAATTCACAAAATTTAAAACTTATATTAATTCTAAACTTCACCATTTTGTTTTTTGATATTTTTAATAGAAATAACTTTGATAAAAAAAAAACATAAGTTATAACCAAAGTAAGATGAAATTATTATTCAAATACTCAAAAAATCACCTTCTTAAATTATAGTTAGTGATAATTATTCCTATCACGCGAATTTTAAAAGAATGATATATATATATATATATATATATATATATATATATATATATATATATATATATATATATATATAAATAAATATATATATATATATTATATATATATATATATATATATATATATATATATATATATATATATATATATATATATATATATATATATATATATTGTTTGTGTGTGTGTGTGTTAGCGAGAGAAGCAATTGTTGCTTAATTGGGGGAGAAGGAGTTGATGGATTGTGGTGGGGGTCATCAGTTTCTGAGTGGAACATATATTCCTTTTCTGCTACATGATTCAAGTTCGTTCTAAAGGGTGTCCACCAAATAAGTTTATATTTGGATTTTCCAAACGACTTGATGAAAAATAACTTTAACTTTGAATTTGAGATTTAATGATAAATGGCTGGAGCTTGTGAATCCTATCCATCGAAGTGGATGGATTCACAACGACGAAGACAAATTCATTCGATCGACTGTGTGGATGATGTGAATAATGACAATGTTCAGAGTAATGTGTTCGTGAATGATGTATGCTTGTTGTATATGTGTAGAGAAGGTGGGCGTGACCAATGGAGTTTCTGGGGAGGAGCTTCGTTTGAATTCAATATTTGTTCGCGAGAGAGAGAGAGAGAGAGAGAGAGAGAGAGAGAGAGAGAGAGAGAGAGAGAGAGAGAGCAGAGATTGACTATCAAAGGAACTTTATAGATAGGTGGTGAGAAGAGGAATTTATAGTAAGAAAACGATAACAAAGTTTGGGAAATGGCGTTAATAAACAAATGGGAGGAAATGCTTAAATGACAGTTCTTTTGGAACGGAATTTGTTGTGACCCAAAAGAAGATAAATGTGACCAAAGAAGGTGAAAAAAATGAATCGTTGGTTATATCGCAACACCGTGTACATGAGTGTGTGTAAATTGATCACCACAAATCACCCAGCGCTCTGAATTAGACAATGTAGTTACATTTGTTTGGTAACATATCAAATGTAAAACTTATGAAATTAGATGAAAATAACAATAATTAAGAACATTTCATAAAATTCAATAGGAATTAATCAATTGAGTAAAAATATAATAATGAAAATTCATTAAAGGTAAATATGATAAAAAGTATGAGTTAAAATGTACAATAATTCGTTGGTTAAAATAACACATGACGATAAAATTATATTAGTTCATGTGAACTAAATGTTAATTTTATACATTAAATATCATTAAAATAAAATAATTGTTTAAAATATTTATACATAATAATTTGGTTAGATTTGTACAAAATGCGTAATAATCATTAAGACAGTATTTACATGATAAGACTTATTCGTTGGTTAAAATACATAATACATGAGTATAAATGACATTAATTCTTGTGAACTAAATGTTAATTTGATACATCAAAATCATTAAGGTAAAACAATGATTAAAAATAGTTATACAGAATTATTAAGTCAAATTTGTACAAAGTGCGTAATAATTAAAATGGTATTTACATGATAAACTTTTAATATACAAATGTTACATTTTGAAATCTTAAAAGATAAATTTTGAAATACGGTGGTCTAAAGGTAATTTTTGCCCAGCTGTAGGTTACCTGAATGTGTGTGTGTGTCAATTCCATGTGAACCTAGAGGAACAACGATGAGTCGATTGAGTGCCCATTTTCTCTTAATAATACCATGAGAGAGCAAACATGAATATGGTAAGTTTGAAAAATTAATGATTTAACCTAGATAGATAATTTGATGAATGAAATAGTCGAGCAAACTATCAAATCGTGAGTTTATTGTATAAAGCGAAAACGATACGTGTTGCAGGGCCTTGTGCATTTGAAAGTTGACTCTCCTAGTCTGTTCCTTTGATGAGAAGCCTGTCGCAGTAGCATTATGTGAATGCTAATGAATGAATCGACGGCGGATTGCCATAGTTAGCACTATGTCGATGCGAATGAAATAAGTGATGCGCATTGCTATAGCATTATGGGAGTGTGAATGAATAAATTATAATGAATTAATGCAAAGTGAAGTGCACAGATAACACAGGGAAAAAATGTTAATCACATTTTCTGGTCACTTAGATTTATCTGCAAAGCTTAATTCGTATTTTCATGCTGATTTAAAATATATACTTCATTTTGACCTACATTCTATAGTTATTCTGTAATTTCTATTTTCTCGTTTCCCCGAAAACTGCCCTCCCGACGGATAGAGAAGGTGCTTGTAGAAAGCAAATACTTCACAGTACATAGTAGTAAGATAGTAATAAGTGTTATTGTTTAAAATATTGACATTATTGTTTCTTTTTTCAGGTCTCATGTTAGAGTGATGACTTCGTCAAGAGGAAATTGCGTCAATAATCCAGACACCTTCTGCTACATATGTTGCTGTTACATGCTAGTTCGTCAAAGGCGCAATATATCAAACTTTGTGATCCGCACTTATTAGGCATATTTTGAAGTTTCTCTTGGCGATCAAAATAAGAAGTGGGCCCCACATGCTGTTTGCTACAGTTATGTGGAACATCTTCGTGAGTGGACGAAAGGGAAGAGAAATGGTCTTCTTTTTGGAATCCCCATGGTGTAACGAGAGCCAAAGGATCATGTATCTGACTGTTATTTCTGTCTGGTGAATATGCTTCTTTCGAGGATAAAAATGATGTACCTGATATGGACGTCCATGGAATTGATTCAGAGTCTGCCTATTCATCATCAGATGCTGAACAGTTATTAGCTCCTCACTGTTTCAATCCTGAGGATTTGAATGAATTTAAACGTGATTTGGAGCTTTTCAAGAAAGCTACAGAACTTTTAGCCTCCAGGTTAGGTGAAAGACATATGCTTGACAGGTCGGTATGGGTATCATATTACCGAACAAGGGAGAGTACATTTGTTAAGTATTTCTCTGAGGACAAACAATTTGTATACCGCCCCGATGTTTCTGGTCTGTTTACCGAGTTGAGACTTGGCACCTATAACCCTGCTGAGTGGAGACTATTTTTGGATAGCTTCAAGCGTAGCCTCAAGTGTGTCCTTTTGCATAATTGCAATGACTTTGGTGCAGTTCCTCTTGGTCACTCTGCCCATCTGCGAGAAACTCGCGATGACATAAGAATAGTCAGGGATTTACTTAAGTACCATGAACACAATTGGATCATATCTGTAGACTTTAAGATGGTCAACTTCTTCCTTGGCCAGCAGAAGGGATATACAAAGTTTCTATGCTATATATGTATGTGGGACAGTCGAGCCCGTGAAAAAACTGGTCCCCAAAAGATTGGCCAGTTCGGGAAACTTTTGAAGCAGGAATGCCAAACATTGTTAATGAGCCAATCGTAAGTCGAGAGAAGATCGTTTTCCCTCCACTTCATCTCAAACTGGCGTTGATGAAGCAGTATGTCAAGGTGTTGAGCACTGACAATGATTGTTTTCAGTACATAGTATTGGCGTTTCCTGCTTTGTCATACGAAAAAATAAAAGCAGGAGTATTTGATGGTTCTCAAATCCGAAGACTTCTGAGTGATTCCAGATTCGTGAACACCATGAATGAAAAAGAGAAGGGAGCCTGGCTCTAATTTTCTGCCATTGTTCGTAACTTCTTGAGAAACAAAAAAGCGCATAACCACGAGGATCTGGTTGCTAATATGCTTTAGCATATCGTGACCTGGGATGCAACATGAGTGTGAAGCTGCATTTCCTAATAGTCACCTCGACCGATTCCCAGGAATTGGGGAGCCGTGAGCGACGAACAAGGGGAACGCTTCCATCAGGATTTCATGACGATGGAAGAGCGCTACCAAGGTCACTGGAATAGACACATGATGACGGACTACTGCTGAACGATTAGAAGAGATCAGCCAGAGAAGACTTACAAGAGAAAGAGTTACCAACGCAAATTTTGCCCGATTGAAATCAAGAACAGGTCCTTCAGCCTGATGTACGGTCATTAATAAATTAGCATCTATTTGATTACAGTATTTGTAATCCTAATGTGTAATTCAAGTTTCTTCTCATATGCAATAAAATGTTTGTGCAAAAAAACCTGCTTTACTATAAATAAAGCAAAAGGATGATTCAAAATTACTTCAGGGCATGATGATAGGCGTGATAAAATGAAAATTATTGTATAATATTAGTTAGTGATATTACGAAAAATCTGTAGCATTTAGATAGAATCTGATTTCAGATTTGAATTCAGTATGCTCGAATTAGGTAGGAAAATGTACTTTTGTCAATTCACCAAATACATTGTTTCTCAGTGTTATTCTTCGATATAGCAAGTCGGCTAAAGAAGGGTTTTAAGACCATATCTCCGGCTATAAGTTAAAATTTTGTCGAGTTGTGTCTATTAGTAAAGACTGATGTGATTGAGTATGGGAGAGTTGCGCGGCGCAGACATTGAACGTCCCGCTGAGTCGAGTTGGTGCTGCGGTAAGATCAGTGTGAGCTCCTTGATGAAAGGTTGGATGGGGTGCATGGTTGTACTTCGTTGTTGAAAGAATTCGAAGATGACTCCAGAAAATTATGTGATGGCTTCGTAAGATGATGAGATATACTTCAGGTGTCACTACTTGTCGGGAAAAAAGTAGTTGATGCTAAATTATGGGAGAAGGAGTTGATGGATTATAGCGGGAGTCACCAGTTTTGAGTTGGAACATATATTACTTCTCTGCTACATGATTCGAGTTTGTTCTTGAGGGTATCCACCAAATAAGTTTGTATTCTGAATTTTGAAAACAACTTGATGAAAAATAACTTTTGTTTTGGACTTGAGATTTAATGATGAAAGTCTTGTGCTTGTGAATCCATCCACCAAAGTGGATAGATTCACAACGATAAAGACAAAGTGATTTAATCGACTGTGTGGATGATGTGAATAATGACAATGTTTAGAGTAAGGCGTTTGTGGATGATGTGTGCTTGTTTTATATGTTACCAATGGGGTTTCTGGGTAAGAGCTTTGTTTGAATTCGATGTTTGTTCGAGACAGAGAGAGAGAGAGAGAGAGAGAGAGAGCAAGAGCAGAGATTGTCTATCAAGTAAATTTTATAGATAGGTGGCGAGAAAAGGACTTTAAGGTAAGAAAACGATAACAAAGTTTGGGAAGTGGCATTAATTAACAAATGGAAGGAAATGGTTAAATGACAGTTTTGTGGAAACGGAGTTTGCTGTGACTCAACGGAAGATAAATGTGACCAAAGAAGACAAACAAATTGAATCGTCGGTCATGTCGGAATACCGTGTTTGCAACTCTTATGTAAATGGATCACAACATATATATTATTCTCCAAATTTTTGGCCATGGCTACACAAAGGAATAGTTTGATATTTTGGCAGATTGGAAAACACTGGAAGAATTAGAATGTATGAGTGATTTCCTTATATCTTCGCTTTGCTTCTATAGTCTCCTTCCTTCTTCATTTCTACCTTTAATCCTCGCTTTCCTTCTATATTCTCCTTTGTTTTTTGTGTTCTCCCTTCTTCACACTATGCATTTGATCCTCGCTTTTCTCCTATACTCATATTTTTTTCTATTTTTCTCTGTTTTGCTTTGCTTTATACCTTTACCTACTACTTCTGTTTCAGTTTCTGCGACTTACAAGTTGTCTTCGGCTCTATGGATTAATGACTTCCGAACCATTCAAGGTCTCTTCAACAAGTGGACAACCATGCTGCAGTTAACCTTTGGAGAATTAAATTCCCTCCCACCCCAACACCCGCAGTTGGGTAGCCTCACCCCTACAATGCTCCATCTTCACCATTTTACCGCACATCTTTCCTTATGATGTTTCTGCCATAGATGCCTTCGTTGGTTTTTGCTCGAAATTTTATTAAAAAAATAATTTTAAACCAATTTTATGACTTTTCTCGAATAGCTTAGTATTTTTTTATTATTTCTTAAAAATATGTTAAAGACAAGAATAAAAAAAAACTCCCTAAGAGGGCGGGGGAATAAGAAAGACACTACCAATAGAAAGAATTTATAAAGAGGTTCTCAAAGAAATGAACAGGAAGGCCAAACTCTCCGCAATCGAACCAGGTTCCAACAGGCTTCCAAAATGATGTTTCCATTTGTATGTTATCATGCATATTATGATAGGCGTGCAATTTTCAATGATCTCAGAGCATTTTAGCAAAAGGTGTGTTTGTATGACATTCAAATAGCCTCTACCCTTACATTTTTTCAACGGTACATTTGGAATTATAGATTGGTTTACTGCATGATTATATGTTCTAAATTCCCTCTGTTAAGTAATTTTTAATTATTTTTTATCGCAAATCTGTAAAACTTGGCGGCTTAATTTTGTCCTTCATAATACTGCCACTAAGTCTATAAGCTGGATTAATATTATGCGAGTGCTGAAGATAAAGATAACATTAAATTTCATTCCTTGTTTTATTACAGTTAATTAAAAATGGTGAGTGGTACTCTTATAACATCCTTGTAAGCAATTATGAGCGATAAAGGATGTTTCCCATATCAGTATTCAAAGGTTGCCTAATTAATGTTCACCAATTCCGGAATAACTCGGGAAGTTACGATTGAATGACATGGAAATAAATGCAAGCTTCAATTTGCGTTATCCTCTTGAGTCATCGTTCTAAACATACACACACACACACACAAACACATTGGCAACATGGGGCTTGTGTGTGAATAATTATCGTTAAAAATGCAATGTATAGCTGATTATAATACAAAATAAAGAGCATGAATGTTAGTATTTCTGTTTTGCAGTAGGAAAAAATAAAAGATTCAACTGTTTTTGGTGTTGATTATTCTTTGAAGTTTTTCAAGAAAATTGCTTAGCACCGTGTGACAATATTCCAAAGGTCTCTTTATACCAGATCTATACAGAAAAGAAAAAAATATTTGACGCTGCCTCTGAAGTTGTGGGGGAACTCATGTAGTGGCATTTTTGCAATGGAAGCCATATATATATATATATATATATATATATATATATATATATATATATTAAAAAATGAGGAAAAATTGGATGTAAATGAGCAAAGAGACAAGACACAAAAGTTTTTTAAAGGCAAGAAAAAGGGACATTGAAAGAACAAAAGGATCGAAGAGATCAAAGGACGGTACAATGAAGGATATCCATACTAAAAAGATAAAAATAACACCAGGGGAAAAAAAAATGAATAATCCTGGGTGGGACTCGAACTCGGGGTCGCTGATTGCCAGTCAGATACTCTAACGTTAAGCTACCATCCACAGTGAACATAAATTGTCTTGGATTCTGCAGGCTCTTTTCTTCTATATAGATGTTCGATAAGCCTTCTGTTTGATGCAGTAATTCTAAAAGGGAAATTGGGCGAAATTTTAGACTGTTCAGGGGTTTACTAGCTTTAGAAATGAACCCCATTTCAGCTATTTTAAGGCTCTGGGGGAAGTAACCCGTATTTAGCATGCATCGAAAACATTTGTTATTCCTCCCTAATGATGTTAAGGCAGGATTTTTCATAGTTCCGTTTGATGAGACACCATTGACGAGGTGTTCGCTGTTTTACGGAGTGGATGTCGTTTTCAAGTTCGGCATTCGAAATTGATGCAACCAGTCCGCCTTCTCCTGGGCATAGACGGAAAAGTAGCCGGCTGGATCGAGAACTGGCTAAGTGGCAGACGGCAACGGGTGGTGGTGAATGGACAGTCTTCTGAGTGGGTGCCCGTTACTAGAGGGGTGCCTCAAGGTTCTGTCCTTGGACCACTACTATTCATCATCTACGTCAACGACATGGACGGAGACATGGTTGCCAAGATTTCCAAATTTGCCGATGATACCAAGCTTGGTATGAACGTTGCAAAGGATGGAAATACTGCCCGCCTGCAGGAAGATCTTTGGAAGATTGGGGAGTGGTCGGACACGTGGCAAATGCCTTTTAACGTGAACAAATGCAAAGTGATGCATATCGGCCACAGAAACCCCCAATCAGTATCTCCTTAAGGGCACTGCTATGGAATCCACCAACACTGAGAAGGACTTGGGTGTAACAATCACTAGTGACCTCAAGTTCTCGAAACAGTGCATTGAGGCAGAGAAAAAGGCCCAAAGGATGCTAGGCTATATTAAGCACCAGTTTGGTTATCTGAACCGGGAGATTGTACTGTGCCTGTACAACTCACTTGTCCGACCGCACCTGGAGTATGCCGTACAATTTTGGAGTCCTTCATTTGGTAAGGACATCGCGAGATTGGAAAGCGTACAATCTAGGGCAACCAAGCTCATTCCCTCTATCCGACATAAAAGTTATGAGGATAGACTAAAGGAATTAGATCTGTTCTCGCTGGAAACCCGTAGACTGCGTGGTCAGCTCATCGGAGTCTTCAAAATACTTCAAGGGTTCGACAATGTTGACTACCAGGATATTTTCACACTGAGTGAGAACAGAACGCGCAATCACGGCTTCAAACTTGAACTGAAGCGTTACAACCACAATCTGTATTGAAATTCTTTCACCTACAGTATCTGCGGTAAGTGGAACGCACTTCCAGGGGAAGTTGTCAACAGTGAATGTGTTGACCAGTTCAAGTCAAGACTAGACAAAGTCTTGAAAAGGGCCGTTTAGGGACGCATAACAATTGAGCAGTAATGTGCCCGCTCGATTGCTAATCCAAAGGTACCCTCTTCGAATGGACCGTAAGGTCTTCTAGGGTACTTTCTTTTATTGTAATTAGGATAACAGGATTTCTGTTCTCGAGAAGACTCATAAAGTTTATGAAGTGTAATTGAATGATAACGTTGGTCACTTCCATTTTAACCTCGATTACAAGGTAAGATTCTTCAAACTCCTGTAGATTTTTCTCTCTAAATCCTCTTCTAATCGCAATTGCTGCTCTTTCATAGCGCTTTTAAATGTGGTTCTTAGCTATGACATCATTATTCTAGAGTTCATTTTTTGACTTCCAGTGTTGACTCCATGTTGTAATATCAGATTGATATCAGCGTCATTCTATCAAAGTTTATTATTGTAGAAAACCTCTTTTGTAATTACATCCATTAAGGAATTTCGAACCTAAGGCCTAGGATTACTACATAAATTTTAATGATCTCTGTCGATGGTTTAGAGCGGTAGATGTCTACGACTTTGACACCAGCTTCAAGGGCTACTCTGGTTGATGGTGGTATCCCTCTCCCCATTACGATGGAAAGAACTTTAGTAGGGGCTGATATGAACTTTGTATTTTGTCTCCATTGCCCCGCTGCTGTAATATACAAAGAGCCTTGCTACGTGTGCCCCCTGGGTTACTTTTGCGAGACGCACATAGGCGTGGAAACCATAGTAAGGGAGCACGAGCAGGACATCAGGGCAGGTCGATTCAGCAACGCTCTCACGAAACATCAGCGAGATGCTGACCACTGCATCAACTGGGAAAAAGCCAAAGCAGTCTCACGAGCATCCACCAAAATTGGAGAAAGGCATTGGAAGCAGTGTTCATAACCACGTAAAATGCGTTAAAACTAACTACGGCTTCTTTAACATAAGAAAAAAAGTGGCCGAACAAGCTGTCTTTCTCTCTATTTTTCCTCCTTAACCACGAAAATCTGTGAGGACAAACAATTTGCGGCTCTGGACTGCCCCATATATTAGTCTTGACTCATCACAAACTGACAAATCAGTGAGGAGTTCATTCGTTAGGATAGAGTTAAGTTTGGTATTTAGTGCTCTTCCTCTCACCTCTGGTTTGGGAGGTAAGCGAATCGGAAAACCTGAAAGAACAACCAGTAGCCTTCGAACCTGCACAAAGACTGGACTACGTAGAGAAGTACGCGGCCCATACCTCCACCGCCACTCGAACTCGACCTCCGACATCGCCTTCACCTACAAGAGAGAAACAATACTGTATTTGGGACGGCTAAAAACATGATGGCCTAAATAGCTCACTCCCCCTTCCCACATCGCTGGATCTCGCGCCGTAACTTCGGTGCAACGATGCCTTTCGTTTAGAAAGACATAATTGCAGGCTTTGGGGAAGGAAGGTTTGCGGTTTATCCCACTTCGGCACCCGAAGTCAAGATAAATCCTGGATGGACGGGAGTTACAACTTGCGGGCTGGTACCTACCCTACCCCGTGATTCAGGCAAGGATCACAGAGGGATTACACGCCCATCTCTGTGTACGTTGGAAGTATCTCCGAAATTACCAAAAACCCGTTTAAGGGAGCGGCACCCTGAGGTGAGGATTGTTGATTTAGCCCCCACCAATCATTCAAGTCTGCCATGCTTTTGCACCTTCTGAGGAGCCCAACCAGGTCACACTTATTTTTCACCCTTTACCCTAGTTTCAGTTCGCAGGGCGTGTTTGGCAGCGGTGCGGGGGACTTTTCTACAAGTACCCTAAAAAAACCCGCTCTTTGAAAACGTACCAAGCATGGATGGCGAGGCCACTTCTACGCTTGCGAGGCAAACCATTCACGAAACCCACAATAACATGCGCCGAAATATTAATACTCTCATGTACATTTGACCGACCCATGACACTATTATAGGCACACACACTGGGCAGACACTGATTTTTAGGCCTACAAATGACGCGCATGCCTTCCACAAACACGCAGAGAGGAGCCTTACAGCCAAGGAACATTTTACCACACTGTCAGAAGCCATAGCCAATAGAAACCAGATACAAGTACGATCCCGGTGCCCCCTCTTGCTAGAATTCAGCACAGAGGAGATACTCACCCAACTAAAAAAAAAGAGTAAGACAAAGACAAGGTTCAGGATCTATACAAAAATAGACACATGTCCTGGGCTTTAATAACACTAATGAGTGAGATGCAAACAGACAGTGCTTGACCAGGGCATTAAGGTACACTTACACAAACACACCAAGTGGAGCATCAATACAACCTACGACCAGACCAATGCCTGCGCTGTTACAGAACAGGTCTCAGCAGACTGGCTTGTATACATCCAACCTTGTCTGTTCAAATTGCGGTGTAAAAGGATACGTTGACATCGCTTGCACAAATACCAATCTTTGCTGTGTTAAATGTGATGGTAGCCACGTTGCTGTAAGTATGAGGTGCACATACCTCAATAAGAAGCGCTCGGACGCCATCACTGAGCTAAGGAGGCCAGAACTCGACAACCTCCCTTCCATACTAACAAAAGGATACACTGATGCCGTCAGCGCGCCCGGGGCCACACAATCCTGGACACTATTTGACATCAAGACCCCACCGGCAAACACACCCACATAGCATAAGACACTGCACAATAACCCCAAAACATAAATGGTTACCGTGCTTTCCGCGGTGGCAAAGCACATGTATTGGGGTGACCCCCGCTTATATGGAAAAGCACAGAACACGCTTTATGATGCCAACGGTCAGGAACAAATTGTCTTTTCCGAGACAATATTTCACTTTATACAAAAACATCGAAACGCACGACCACTGCTCCTCCCAACACCCAGAACACAAAAACACCAAAAGACACGACCGCCAATCATCCTAACACCTGGATACACACAAGTCACATTTAAACCCCTTCCTTCCACATACTTAGTGCTATCCGCACCAAGTTCTTCACCTCTATCACTCTTCCTAACATCCTGCTTCCTCTTACCACCTTTGCTGTCGTTTCTACCCTCCTCCAGCTCCTATTCTTTCTCCCTCTGGTCAATCCTACGTATTCTCACGTAGATCCTATCCCTTTTCTCGTGGATCCTAGCCCTTCTCCTGTAGATATTATTCCTTCTACCGTAGATCCTACCCCTTCTCCTTAAGATCCTACCCCCTCTCCCAAAGATCCCCTCCCTTCTCCCGAGATTCCAACTACTTCTCCATTATACGCCCTCTGATTATACGCTCTCCCCCCTCTAGATCCTACTCCTTCTCCTGCAACTCCTACCCTTCATCAAGTAACTTTCACCCTTCCTTCCGTTCACACCCTCCCCTTCCCTATCCCCACCCAATCTTCGAAAACTCTCTCCACTACACCCGCCCTAGCCCCCTATCTCTTGGCCTCACTAACACCTACACACCACTTAGCGGCGGCAAAAGTCATGTCAAGTAGCGACCCCTGATTATACGCCAAACTATTAAACCAGTTTTGTTGCGCACGGTTTAGCGCAAGTTATCTTCCCCTAGAAGATATTTGTCCTCATAGATCAACACAAAAATTGCTGTTATTCACGCCACGTCCTTCGCCTCTAGCCCATCCACCCCCTGCCATCTCTCCCGTCGTCTAAGCCCTTTCCCTAGCTCCTACCCCTTTTCCCGCATCTTCTGCCCCTTCTTTCATAGCCCATACCCCCTCTCCAGTAGCCCCTTTCCCTTCTCCCTTGTACTCACCACAACCCCCCATGACACAACCCTATCCACACTGAGCTAGCATATGGTAAGACTTACAACACTTGCACTAGCGGTGGAGGAAGCTGTGCAGCCCAAGCGTAAAGCTCTTAGGCCCAAAACCACCGCTCGTACACTCCGAGTCCTCTCTAGACTTTCATCCTATACAGATAAAGAACTAAGTTGCTCTGAATGCGGCCAACGAGTGCATTTCTGGAAGAAATGTGCCCAACGAACTAAGAAGAAATGCCTCACTTGCAGTGTGCCACACCGGACAATGACAATGGCTTGAGCATTGAGGAAAGAAATTATTCTAAGAAAAGAAATGGAAGAAAATATGAAGAACGCGACCTACGCAGGAGTATCCAAGGCCACAGTACAAGAGATGAGGGAGACAAAAATTCATCTAACTGTACCGAATGACTCCTCATTGGAACTTCTTATTTACATATTATACGTGAAGGTAATGAAGATAGGGAAACCAGGAAATTTCTCAGAGAACCCCAACGCAATGCTAGAGAAAAATAGTAGGAAAAAGATGTGGTTTCCTGAAAACCCAACTTTCACAAATAAGTCAAATAGGGAGAGCTAGGAGAGAATGAAGAAGTTGATGAGCAATTACTACTCAATGACAAAATCAGAATCTACCCTGGCGACTCTATCACCTTTACATCGGAACACATACAACGATTTTGTAAGTGGGTAATATAAGACTTATGGTGCATAAACAACCAAAAGGTCTACAAGAGAGTCAACGAAGGCCAACTGAAACGATCCATAGTGGTCAATGACTCACAATTTACCCTCTAAATAAACAAACAGAGGGGGAATGATGAGCCATTGATTAACTGAAAGCGCGCAGGGGTCAAAATCTTTTAAAAAATACCCCCTAAAAGGATCAAATTAACCCGAGCACAAAAGCAACTAATGGTTATTACAATTATTCCAACTAAGACAATTTTACCGGACAAGAATCTCGAACTAGAACAAGAAAATTGAAAACAGATGAAGATTCCAAACAGTGAGAAATAAAGAAAAAGAATTATAGTGAACTAAGTGAAAATTTATAAAGGGAAAACCCCAAGTGGTAACAAGAGGAAACAACAGAGCAAACCAACAAAGAGTGAGTAGAAGTGTGGCACTAAAATTGCAAGGAAAGTAGGCCTGTGGTACCCAAATTGCAGGATAGGTAGACCCAGTGAGGAATCTTCACAAATGGGTGCTCGGTGGATCTATGAAATCATGAAATTGGGTACATACAATTTAGTGAATCAATGTAAATTAGAGAGAAATACCTATATCACAACTGTATATTTATTAGGAGAAGCAATAGCGAGGCAAGCGAATAACTGGTTGCCCACGAGGTCACACATATATACACCTGCAAAGAATCAGCTGCAAAACGAAAAGATACTAATGTTAGATAACAAGGGTAGTCGAGCAAATACATGCTTTGACCGGTCAACGAAGACACTAACAAATATACTTCCAATCATTAGCTCCGCCACGTGCCTAAAGAAGGAGAAAAAGAAGTCTTGCCGCTTAAGCAAGGGAACTATAAATGAACGAACATAACATTATGGGAGGGAATCAGTTAAGTCATTTAGTCGGATATACTCAATTAAAGGCATACAACTAAGTACTTTTATTATTATTAGCATCCCGTCGTCCTGCTTCCAGCCTAAACATTAAGTAGGCCTGAAGAGGTAGGCCTTGTCGCCGGTTATGGGGTACTCCTCTTCAAGGAGGTAGGCTCCATGACCGGTGACCCCTGGAAAGATGGAGTGGAAGAAGAAGTTTGAAGATTTTCCATCGAAAATGAAGAGTCCGCTACCTCAACCCTCGGTCCTGTCACCTTTCTAATAGCAAAACTGGTCACCCATCAATACTTCACTCAAGCAAATAAACACGACAACTAAAAATAAGACAGGATAAAGCTAAAATACACAGAAACATACCTGCATGAATGCATATAAATATCCATAAAGGCAACAGTGAATAAATAAATGAAAACAAATAATGTGACTGGACGGACTACTCGTCAGGTTAACTAGAAAGAATAAAGAGAGATTATGAATAACAGAGAGAGTAAAAGAGTTTAGCTTTTCTCCTGCATCAGATCAGCTCCTTTCTTGCTAGATCCAACATTGCTTTTTTCATCACCTCCTGATTTTCAGGAGGCAAGTCAAAGGAAAACTTTGAAGAAAACTTTATATGTGCATGATGAAAGTAACTCAATAACCAAATCCCGTTGAGGGGGCGGCACCCATCAGATGGAGGTCTTTGATTTGCCCTTCATCCATCATTAATTTCACCATGTTTAACACTCTATTGAGGACTCAATCCAGGTGCATACTCTTTCATTCAACATTCATTTGGAGTTTTAGTTCATAATGGCGGTGCGCGGTGGGCTGAGAGATTTTCTTACGCAGTTCTAAGTACTAATATTTTTTATATACCCACACACACAACCTTATACACGCTATAGGTGGCAAAACCACCATAAGTCTAAAACACACAGTGACCTCGCCACACGTTTCCACATACACATAATCCCAGATCCACACGTACTATCTGACCACTTTCCTGTATGCCTCCTACTATCCTCTTCACTCATTCTAATATCCAGGCCACCACTCTACGACTACACCGACACAAACTGAGAATTCAAAGGACAGATAGCCAATAACATACTAAAGAACCTCAATCTCCAGGACACGAACCCTTCACACCTAGACAACCACATGAGCACAATTATGAACACCATAAATATTGCATTTAACAAGTAGACACCACGCAAGACACACGCAATTAACACTTCACATTATCCATTCACACACAAAGAGTTATTACAATGTGAAATAAACACTACGACAGAAGCCCATCAGAACAGAGCATTACATATTTACGTGAGAGTAGGCTACAAAGCGTGCAGCTGGATCGGAACCGCCAGTGGCCAGAGATGACCCGCATCGCTGATCATGCTCGATGCACTGACCCTTCCTTCTTCTGGCGGCACGTAAAGAAGATGTTAGGCACAGACCCACCAAAAGTAGTTACCCTACTACAAAATAACCGCACAATCACTTCTCGACGAAATCACCTCCCACGCGTACATGGTGCATAAACACCACGCGCAAGAGCACTTTCATAAAGTCCAGGAATGGTGTCGATTCCACGTTCGTGGGCTTGAGCACGCCCTCCCCCCTATTACTAATGAAGGTGCTCAAGAACATACGACATTAACTACGCCTATCACCGTCGAAGAAACAAAAACTTATATCAAAAGTACACCAAAGCGTTCCCCTGGCCATTCCGGCAGCCCAGCCACAGTAATACATCACCTCCTCCCCGAAAACTTTTTTCTACACTAACACATCTATTTAACCCTCCACCTCGTATCTGGTCATTTCTCACAACTATTTAAAACATTACACAACATACTAATACATAAAAAATACAATAACCCCAAACTCGCAGACAATTAGAGCACATTGGTATAATACTCGAGCATATGGTCAACAGCCGGTTTGGAATTTTCTGAAGTAGAGGGACTGCTTCTATCTGTGTTATTATAGTTTCAGGAGAGTTTGGTCTACTCGAGCGGTTGTGATCATCGTAACTGACATAATATAAAATGCACGACAGTCACGACAAAAAAAAACAACACTATCGTTAAGGAAAGATGTGGAGAAGGCCTTCAATAGGATGTGATATGTGGGGTTTAGTTCGAAACTAACCAGCAAAAAGGAGCTTGCTCTCTGTACCGGAAGTGTCCATTAAATTCAATACAATATCACATCTATTTATACCAGGCACATGAGTTCCTCAGGGGTACTGACATCCACAATTATCATAACGTACACCAATGATACCCCACATCCACCCTAATCTGCACACACACTGTCCTACGTTGACGAAATGATTATTCTCGTCTCCGGCTAGGGCCTTGACAGGATCACGCGTTGAGCACAAATGATACTAAACGAGAAGACGTAAGCGACATTCTACGGCTCCCGTGATGACTACATACACAGTATTTAAATATACATACATCAGACCCTAACTGATCAGCCCCCAAAGCCTTAAATATAAACCTCACACAAAAAACAATCAACTCTGAGCCACATTTGAAAAATATCTACACTTCCACGTACAATAAAACAGCATACAAGCACGAGCTAAAAACACTAACAAAATGCGCATATTTTACCTTGCCAACCGCAAACTACAATTACACTTATAAAGGGTGTTCCATTAAGACCGATCGAAGTTAGCAGTGAAAAAAACAGTGTTATTGGTGAAAATTTATTGATTTCACTATTTGATCATATTATTTGAGTCATGGCAATTATGTCTGAAAAATAATATTGCCTAAATATCCACCAAGGCTTCAGCGGCACACCTACACTCGATGGTCAAAATTTTTGATGACGTCTCTGCATAGTTGCTCTTCGATCTCACCAATAGGCCTCATTATCTCATCCTTCAGCTGTTGAATTGTTGTTGGCTTGTTGGCATAGACCTTACTTTTGAGATGACCCCAAAGAAAGAAATCTTAAGGCGTCAAGTCACACGATCGTGGGGGCCAATTGACCTTGCTGTTTCGAGAAATGATGCGACCTGGAAACTTCTCATTCAATAAAGCCATTGTTGCATTGGCTGTGTGGCCTGTGGCGCCGTCTTGTTGAAACCACAAATCTCTGACATCCATAGAATTCATTTCAGGCCATAAAAAGTTGGTTATTATATCACGGTATCGCTCGCCTGTCACCGTAACAAAATTCCCGGCATCATTTTTGAAGAAATACGGCCCAATGATTCCGCTAGCAAAAAATGCACACCAAACAATGACCTTTTGTGGATGCAGTGGCTTTTTAACAATCTTCCTGGGATTTTTATCAGCCCAAATGCGACAATTCTGCTTATTAACGAATCCATCAAGATCAAAATGGGCTTCATCACTAAAGATGATTTTTTTGCGAAAAATCGTCTTCGGCTTGTCTTTGCTCGTGCAGCCAATTAATGAATGTACGGCGCTTCAAACAGTCAGCACTCTTCAGTTCTTTTGAATTTTGTAAGCGTGTAGAGACAAATCTTTTTTTTTAAATTCGATGTAACGTTGTTGTGGAGAGGTTCAATTCCTGCGCGCGATGACGAATAGAGGTGTCTGGATCTTCGGCTAAATTCTCGCGCACTGCACCAATGTTTTCAGGTGAACGGCGTAAACGAGCACGCACTGGCGTTTTCATATCTGCCACCGACCCCGTTTGTTTCAATTTACGAACAATTTTCCCAATTGCACTCTCGGTTGGTCGATTATGTAAACCAAAAATATCGCGAAGTGCCCAAAATGCGTTTCTGTTTGAACGTCCATTTTCGTAATAGGCTTCGATAACTTTAACACGTTGTTCGATTGTTAATCTTTCCATGGTTGAAATTACCAAAGACTGATGTGGTTAAATCTGAGAAAACAAGAAAAAAATCATTAGACGCTTAAACTTAACTCACATTTAAAATCAGTCCAAATTATTGGAACACCCTTTACAAAGCCCTAGCTCCTCCATCTCCCGCATAGCACTTAATTATATTAACACCCACGAACAACACATAGAAGTGGAAAACGCAGCGTATTAAGAAGTTTTCTCTGAAAAGCGTATATCGCTCTCCTTGGTACACACTCATCTCCACACTACAAGAAAACAACAAACCTACACCACTTAACATATACACCAATACTCGCTACGCACAACAGCAGGGTAAACTGGCTATAAATCTCACATACACCAAAATACATGCCAGATAACGTGGTGTATTAGCGCAGCCAGCAGCCCTAGAATACCTACAACCAACACCTCTCTATATATGAGTTAGCTGTATCATAAGTATCGCGTTCCTGTACTAGCGCCTCTTTCTTCCCACCCACATCTCCTTGCCGCCCCAGTATAATACCACCAGAATCACAAAAACAACTTGTAATAATTTTTTACCGTAACATTTTCCTTTCTCACTAGACGATCACTGTAGTCCTCACCACCATCCTTCTACTTTCCTTTATATTCACATCACATCATGTCATTTCTTGTCTTAACCGAGTGAGTCACTCAGCTCTAAACGCATTCCATGCGTAGAACTTACCACCGGTAAAGACGGTAAAAATGACAAGAGGTAAGGTGAAATAATACCCAAGGAAGAATAGACAGATGCCTCTACTGATCTTATTATTCCTGTTTTCAGTGGACAGGCTTAATTTCGTCTCTTAATTCATGCTCGAACTCTCATTTATTTCACCGACTAAGAGCAATATAACACGACAAAAACAACGCACAGACCCACTAAAATGTAGGGTATAGTGAACAACATAATTTTTTGAAGGAGATTATGGCTATGGTTATGCTCAAAATGAAAGGAAATAATTTAAAGGAAGGAAAAAGAATCGAAAGACCAATAAGAAAACAGAAGAAACTCAACGTATGCTGGAGTAGCGAAAACAACCGTGAAACAGATAAAGGAAGTCCAAATACAACTAAAAGTACCACAGAGAACATCGAACGAACTACTGAGGTGCATTCTATATTCGCTTGATATGAACATAAGGAATCCAGGAACCCTCGCAACTACATTAAATACAATGCTTAAGAAGAATGGGGTTAAGAAACGTAGTTCCATTAGGTGTTGTCGCACCAGCAACAACAGTAATGAACACCCAGGAACACAAAACCAATGAAGATACAAGAAGCAGCGAAGAAACCAACGAAGAGACCAACAAGGAAAAACTCACGGTAGCGTCAGATATCATATCTGAAAATATATATTGATGAGTCATGCCCACTACGAAGAGGAAAATGGCAAAATGACATCATCAAAACACTCAAAGAGGTAAATGCAAATTGGTAGTTAAAGTTAAGACAGGAGAAGATGATGAGCAAAAGGTGGAAAAACTTTTATATTCCAGGGGAGAATATATATCTATCCTCGGGACTGCCTCACTATCAGCCACACAATGTTCTCAAAAATAAAATGTTGCAAATTTGATAGTACAACAGAAGCCGGCTAAAGATTCACTCGACAAAACACCAAGGAAACTTAAGAAATTCCATTTAATAAAACAATTGTAGCCGGGAAGAAGAGAAAGCTAAGCTTACTGCAAATTAAGACACAAGGCTGGATTCGGTAAAACTACAACACTCGAAAATATATTCAGAGGGATCGATCCAGATTGTCAGAGAAAGAGAGAGAGATACGTAGAATAGGAATGCTACGCATCAATTAGCTAATTTAATTACAGCAGTCGGGAAAAATTTGAGTCAAAAATATGCTAATGAGATCAACTTGTTTTGAGGACACTTAAGTTCCGTTCGAATAAGACGTCCCATATCGAGTGTCTAATTGTAACAATGGGAGGTTCCGCGAGATGCAAAGAACTGTCTAAAATTCACTTCCGGTGGCTCTGTATAAATAGTAAAGCATCCCGGGCAAAATTAATATTTTCTCAAGAGGACACGACCCAGAATGTAAGGCCTGCAGACTCTTATTTCTGGCCGAGTGTAGGGGGGAATGATAAATATTGGCTAAAGCATTCATTGTCCTCCAAATAATTCCAGACTTAAATAAGACTTGGCCATAGCTATTGAAATAGGACCTAGTCCCCTGATTGATTCCATTGTCCTTACAAGTGTTTATTTTGTCTTATAGCTTCTTTCTCTCGCCTCCCATACCCCAAGAACCCGAAGACAAAGACAAAAAAATCTCACGAGGTAAGCTTTCTAGAGAGGGGAGAAACTTCTACACTGACATATTCGAGCCCAGCTTAACCCCAGCAAAATACTCCCTCGATCCCTACTTTCGAGGCTGGCAGTGGTTACTGGAAGACAGGTTGTATCTGCCGTATTAAATTCGAACAGGCCGAGTACTAATCGGCTCTAAGTGCAAGTCCAATCCGTGCTGTTGGAAAGGAATCTAGTTCGACGTTCATACCCCCGCTCCTCCTCGAGCAGCAAAATATTTGGGGGACAGATCCACCCGGAATTGGAGTCCCCTTTGTCGGTCGTGTGCGGCCACTTGTGTATACTCACAGCAATTGCAGAGTTGGCCTGCGTGCTATCCGCTATCCTTTCCGAGACACGGAAAGCAAACGGAGGTCAGCAGATCTAATCTGACCTACGACACAGATATTATATTAATATCCGAAGACGGAATGAATTCAGAAAGGAGACCAATGAAATTGCTCAATTACACCGCATTAACCCAAACTCTTTAGGTGATTTAGATAACAGGATGGCCATAGCAATCAGAAGAAGCCATTAATACAAAGAAGTCAACAACCTGATCAAGCATACTTGGCCGTTAAAATTAAAGCAGAAATAATGCCAATGATAGTTGCTACAGGCTACCAAATTTCTAAGGATAAACTATCTCCCTTGCACAACCTATTAGCAATCATTAGCACAGGCCTCCCTAAAATATTTATGGAGCACCTCAGTGTCAGCTGTCGAGCAAACTGCTACCGTTCAAGGAACAACAGAGAAGCCAATTTAGAAATGATGTTAGAAAAGTAACATTTTTAGTTGAATATGACCGGAATTTAAAATATTTGTCACATTCATTGCTGCTACGAAGCCAGATGTTTCTCTAAGTAATTTTAATATGTCATTTTACATCCATATAAAGCCGATTATTATTGCATATGGTGACCATGTTGGAACATTACTGTTTATGAATCAATATCAAATATAGGAAAGAATAGAGAAGAGATAACTAGGTAAGTTACAAAGAACTCTGTTACTTCATATTTGATGAGCTCACAGACGCAAACCTGGCAGAAATCTCCAAGGAAAACTCAAAATTAACAAAAACAATCTACGTGGCGATCTAAAGAAATTTACCGATCACGAGATCTCATACTCTTCCCCACCCTCAGTGGATGAAAGAAATGATAAGAAAAAATCGACAACTAAGGGGAATATCCGATTAATTTAAAGCCCCTTGGATTAACAAGAGAAAGATACAATGCGCTCAGAAGACGAAAGGAAGAATTAGGGCATCTCATAGAGTAGCAGCAAAGCCATATATGGGATGGATTTAAAGAAAAACATAAATGTAGAAAGAAGACAAATAGAAAACTGGAGATTAATATACAGACATAAAGGTAGACCCTCGAGAAAGAAAAAGACGATTAAAAACGAAAGGGGACAAAAATCCAAGACTACTCTATATAAGAACTACTTATCCCTCACTAGAAGTATGGTTTCTCTATAACGCCAGAGGAGAATGAAGTCTTCAATCCGGAGATAGGGAAATAGTCTACACTTTACGAGAAAACATCGCAAAGATAAGCCCAGCTCCAACAGTATCACAAAAGAGGGACGAAAGTCTGGGTAGAGGTGCCTATATAACAAGAAAGGAAATCAAAGGCATAAACCCTTTAATCAAGCAAAAGGTGCCAGGCCCCAAAGGAATAACCAGAATAAATTTTACCATGAAACCGGACAACATCACAGAAAAATTAAAGAAGATTTGAAACAACGGTTACCCACCAGATGACTATATACTAGCCAAAATGATTTTCGTTCCGAATCCAGGAAAACCATAGTCACCTCAACAGTTACAGGCCTATATCGTTATTGAATTGCATGGCAAAAGTTTTCGAAAAATATAACAATCGAAGACAAAAAATATTTCGACAAAAATAACCTTTATGATAATTAACAGTTCGAATTCAGAAAATACAGAGTTACCACGATGGCACTTGTTATAATTACAGAGAAAGAAGCCAATAGAAAATCAGAGAAAATTTATATGAATCCTGGTCCTGAGAGATGTAGAACAGTATTTGACAAAGTCTGGGTCAGAGGAATGCAATATAAAATCTTAAATCTCCAGATGAACAGCAATCTGGAGAGAATTCTCTGCGATTTCATCACATAGAGGAAAGCATGCGTAGGTATTAATGATAATTCAGGACCACAATTCAAATTGTTATCTAAATCATACGAGGGCTGTCTCAGACCCACCCTGTTATGCAATCTATACAGCGGATCTATTGCCACTATTAATGCTTTTAGGTAAGGAGTACAACATTAGAGATCAACAACATCAACAATTGCGAAAAGGACTGGAATTTAAGAAAAAGGGAAGAAAATTTGTCATAGTCCACATCTGCAAAGACAAAAGGGCAGATATCGAAGTCGAAGACCAGATTTATGAATACCACACAATAATAAGATAGGCTATAAACAACATCTAATGGAGAGAAAGAATAAGCCAACATCAATGCTAAACCTATTATAAAGTTTAATAGCTTTAAGACTGTTGAACAAATAGAAAATATATATGACACTAGGAAGGGAGGCTCTCTACCGTACCATCCCATCCAAATCAACAGCGAGTCAAAATCGAAAGTACTGTAACTTCAGAGGATTCAGAATAAGCTCTTTGCCTAAGAACTAACACTTGGAGAAGAAAAAGGAGAAGTCGGCGGAGTCTGCACAAGAGGCAGAAATAGAAGAGTTCAATATCAACATCAACAAAGGAGTAGGGAAAAACTACCTCTACCGTTTGAAGAGCACACTAATATCCGTGCAGGAAACCCATAAAATACAAAATTCCCCAGAAGAATTCAGATGTCAAATGTTTACTTTAGTGAAATCTTTCACCAAAAACAAAGAACCCCCCCCCCCCCCCGAAAATGATATATATCCCAAGTATCACTAACAGAAACGATTAAGACATCCAAATAAAATACTGGAAATATACCAGAATAAGACAACAGAATGGAATAAAACTACCCCAAAATGAACAACCGATTAGTAAAAACATCAACAAAAAGGACCAAAAGTGAAGGAAAAAACGAAACAAACCAAGGTGAAGTGAAGTGATTATTAACTAAACTTAGTTTACGTGAATAAATAACTAATACAAAAACAAGTGTAGTGAAAAGTAATAAACAAAAGTAAAGTAATATACTCTAAGTGAAGTAAATGAAAGAGGAAAACTAAACTAAAAACAAAACAACTATATAGAAAAATAAACAAATAAATAAGAAAAATAAATAAATAACAAACAAATAACAATATACAAAAACAAGAGCGAAAATACAATATAAACAAAAAAGATAAATAAATAAACTCATATAACTTAAAACAGAACTACATGAGTGCCACATTAAATACAAAAATAAAAGAGAAACTGGAAAAGGTAAGAGAGATACAAGGAACCAGCGATGGAAAGGTACGTGGTTCGGAATCCACAATAAAATCAGTTGGTCCACACAATGAAGTTTGTTCCCTTCTGTCTACTATTTCCACCATATGAACAAGGTCAAAGTAGATCAACTTAGACTCTATTACTTCCTTTCTCACTTCATATTTTTTACTCCTCTTATTCCTCTCTACTTCATCAGTTCCCGCAACCCTTTTCCATCTGGGTCACTTTGACCATTTGGAGAGGGATAAGTAGTTTGATAGATAGTTGACTGGGAACCACTCTCCACACACCCCTCCCAATCAGAAGAGGTGGCGGAGAGGGGCCTGTGACGGCGATGAATCTTTCGCTCCTACTATCCAGTAGGATTGAAGGTTGCACCACGAGTCTGCACACACACACACATTCACTCACACACAAATGACCTTTTTAATAGATCCGGCCTTCCCCCCCTCCTGATTGATTTGACGTCAAAATGTTTCTATCCCCCATCAAAGACCCCCCTCCCCCCGAGTCTTTGTATGCGTTTGGAATATTCATGTATTGTCTCGTATTAGCTTATCAGCAGAGTTGTCACTTAACTCTTTAATTTTTCACTCCACCTCCGCACTAGTTTTTTAACTCATTTGTCGCTAAACCTCTCTGTGTGTTGCACTTTATAAGATGATCCTCCACCCACACCGTGTCACGCCCAGACTTAGTAACTATTTTGCAAGCAAAGTTGTGTGTGGATCGGATTATAAATTTAGCCCAGATTAAAAATCTACGGTTGATTTTGTCAACCATCTTCGTCGACTTATTCATAAACACTCAATTAATCGATTGAAGGTCAGTCCAACCATCTCTCAACTACAATAACGGAAAATAAATAATTGAAAATGCACAGTTTATGGATTTAGAAAATTTAATTATTGGCTAAAAATTAACAAACGAGCTTATGGATCAGTTTTTTTGTAGGAGGCCTATCCGATCGTCAGAGTACATGGGGGACATGTTTTTATGATACTACATTCTAACATGGTGAATGGGGGCGTGAAAGTAGTAAACATCGCTATATTTGAGACAAACCCATGTTATTTTGCTTTCTCTCATGGTATTCCCACCAGCTCACTGATATAATGAAAATCAAGATTGAAGAGGCAAGGATGAAAGAATTATTCTTCTCACAAATTCAAGAGAATGTGATGAGTTATTTTGTAGGTAAATTATATCATTGGTAGTATAACTTTTATTATTTGATCTTTAATATATTCATATTAATCAGAGAATATTATAAATGATACAAAGTATATACATAAAGAGGTCATAATTACTGACAAGGATTCAGTCTATAGTAACTATTTTAACTGGTGTGTAAACTCCCTTTGAAATCGAAAGGTATGGTTTGATAATTCCCTAGGAGTTCTACTCGTGTACGAAATGTCTTTCTGAAAACCTTTTTCCCTTTCACCTCTTTCACTCCACCGTGTTTTTTGGCTCTGAAACCCATAGTTAGTACAGGGATATAATTATAAACTTCTTTCCACCCTCATCAGCTCCAACTAGGCGTTTCATAGTACAACAACCGTTCACCCAAACAGTATAATTGGTAGTAAAGCTTGATTCGAGCATAGGCGGTTGTGAATGCTGCAATTGGAAGATTTGTTACGTGGGGGTCAACTTCTCCATGTTCAGTATTCTCCACTTTTGTTATGTACGTATTGCCAAATGCATCCAAGGAGTTCACAATATAACCGTCGTTTTTTATTAGCTCCTATTACATCAGGATCTGAACCACAGATGACCGTTTTAAAACCTCGAATCCTCTGAACAAACTTTCCCTACATACTGCAAAGGAAGAAAATATGATCGTGGATTGATAGACTGGGTATATTTATTATTATTATCGACTTCATATTCGTTGTACAATGCGTTAATACATATAAAATCACATTTGGAATGTAATATATCAACTAAATAAGATCAATGGAGAAAACTAATCGCACGAAGAAATCCTCACCTGCTTAGACAGAGCTTTGCTCTTAAACGCTTTTCAGGATTCCTTTCGATTTTGTCCATTTGTATGTTTACCTCCTCAACCTCATTCGCTCTCTCACATATTCCATTTTCTCCTTCTCTCCATTCAATCCTCGCGGGAATCCAGAAGTTTCTATTTTTTTTCTTCTAGAAATGATTTTTAGGTACTCTACGAACAACATATCTCGCTTTTCAAACTCCCCAAACTCGTACATTTTCTTGATCTTATACATCTTTTACAGTGCAAGTTTCAGTTTCGGAGTTGTGTACACCCGCAGTTCATACGTTGCTTCTCAGAGTGATCGCACTCACGTGAGTTTTGCTGGGCGCATGTGGTGCAGAGTGTGAAAATAAGTTCAGCACCTATATATTGAGGGAGAACTGGAATATACATATCATTGGTAAGGAAAACATAAACTTTTACGATACTGAAATGTCTTATTCACACCCTCGGTGAATTTTTCAATAGACGGAACTTCTCGCATAGATACGCAACATCGAAGTGATCCTACGGGATATGGATTGTTTTTCATGCAGTACGGATATTAGGAGCAAGAATCGACGTAATGGATTTTCACACGTACGGTTGGTGGGGAGTATAATATAAATGGGTATTATGCATGGAAAGACCGAGAAACAAGCTTTGGAAAATATGCTGGGAAGGTCGAAAAATAATATTACTAAAGATAATAGAGGATATATTAGAAGAAAGTTAAAATCTGAGTAATAATGAGAGGAAATCCGAAAAAATGAGTGTAATAAATAAGCAAAAATGGATGAATTACGAATTTGAAGAATAGAAAAACGTTGAAAATTTATGATGAAGAGGATAGGGATGTTTTGTCATAATAATATAAATAAACAAACATTTAATATATGTTCTCATGAAGTTATAACGGCTGTAAATCATACACGTGTAAAAAGAATGCTCTTCATCCAACAAGTTATATCTGTTCAAGGACAGAACTCGATTTGTTTACCGTTCCACCAACCCAAACTTCCATCTTTGAAAGCAATTATCAGTATCACTCTCCCCTTGCAATATCTCCTCCGACACAATCCGGTTGAATATTATATATCTAGTAGCGGACAGTATTATATAGACCCGAGTGAGGTTTATTTTCATATTAAAGAAAGAATTGGAAAGGCAAACGAAAACGAACTTAAAGATGGGAAGAATAATTTTCCGGAAAATAATATTCTTCACACTTTGTTCAGCAATGTTGATATCTATTTAAATGAAACATCTGTAAATTTCATTGTAAATAATTATCCCTATCGTACATAGTTAGAGACCCTGTTTAACTATACTGAAGAAAAAAATCTACATTTCTTTCCACTGCAGGATAGTAATCTAGTAAAGAAAATATAGAAAAGAAATATAGTAGATCGAAGAAAAAACGAAATGATGTATATGAAAAACTACACGCCGATTACTTCTCGCAACATAAGCTATTGATCAATTGAGTTTCACTAAAGATAAAGTTATCTTGAGCACTAAATTCATTTACACTATTTAGAAGCTAGACCGGTTTAGAAGCTAAAATAGAATTATTAGAGAGTTTCATTTACCTGAGAGAAGTCATTCTTTTAGCATCTACTCATCTGGAAATGGAAAATAGGTGTCTTACATCGAACTCTAAATAACCTATCACACAAGTCCGCATGCAAAATTTAACAATTTTGAGGGCAATATCAGTGAAGAGTGTGGGTAATATCTTTATGGAGAGAATACCTACGCGGTCGGTGATTGGTATGGTTGACTATTCAGCATTTTTTGGTAGCTATGATGCATCGGCTTTTGAATTTAAACCTTATAATGTGAATCGCATCAATATCTATATAACGGTATACAGTGTATTTGAGATGGGCAGAGTATTAGACTTAGGTATGAAAAATTTCTAAAAAGAAAAAATATTTATTATATTAACCTATATGAAGACATGAGTAAACTTATTTTGGCGAATGCTCCAATCCCATACAACATGTCACATTATCAATACAGTTACAGTTTAGAAATCCATTAATTGAGTCGGTCTCCCTTGTTATATATGCAGAGTTTCAGTCTGTTATTGAGGTAGATAAGTCATGAATCGTACTAGTTTATTCTTAATAAAATGACCGTAATAGAAATAGAAGAGCTATTGTATTAAAATAAAACTTAGAAAGAGTTTTTTATGAATATTTTGAAAGAGACACTCATCTATGTCTGCCTTTAATACTGCCAGCATCTTAATCTGGACAGCAGCGATTGACCTGGGTTGCATTGCGTAGCTTTGTTTGTACACAAAATTGCTGTGTTATTTTGATTCCCTATGTCTAGGGTTCCAGAACGATGTTTAAATTCGTAAAAACTTAGTCAAAATGAATAAAATTATTATCGTCAATACATTCAGAGTTCAGAGTTACTTTTCAGATTCTTGCGGCTTGTTTTGTGTCTATTTCATTCATAAGATGACAATCGGTAAATCGTATCGAACTTTTCTTGAAAAATTTGATTCTATTAATGATCAAAGGAACGAATAGATCGTTGTAAGGAACACTGGTGGAATGTACAGAAAATTGATATTATAAACTCAATAAATATAATTGTTAGTTGGAAATTTGTAATTATGTAACCTATCTACTAAATTGTATATTATATGCCATTATGTGATTTGTTTAGTATTAATTAAATAATAGATATAAATAAAATAATTTAGATTACTTTCTTTCAGATTTATCAATCTGTAGAACATGTATCCATATTTGAATTTAAATGTAAGATAAATCATTATAACAACCTTGACTTTTAAAAAAATCAAGGGAATAAAAAAATTACTTACTCTCGCCAATTGAACTCCATTCAAACTCTGTTAATGGCTCCATATTTTTGTATATAGTTACAAACTTCAAGTTCGATCAGCTGAAAAATGAGGAAAAAAAGTCTTCCCAGCCAGTTAAGAATTTCTATGATAAATGGGAAAGGTTTGATATGCGTTTTTATACCTCGACAAATAAGGGAGAGTGGGGAACTGACATTTTAAGTGTGTGCTCGTGTATGTGTGTGCGTTGTTCTCGTGTATATGTGTGCGTGTTTATTTGCAGAAAATCAGTATGGTCACTAAAATTGTAGAATAGTGATGCCTCCTTGCCTCATTAACGGCCAGGTCCATTAAAAAAAGGTCAAGCATGTGTATGTTCGTGTATGTGTGTGCGTGAGTGTTTGCAGAAAATCCGGATGGTCACTAAAATTTTAGAATAGTGATGTTTATCTCCCCGCATCATTAAGCAGTTTTAATTAGTTTTCAACTATTTTTACTCGGAAAAATAATACGTAGATGCCAAACATCTTTCATTTGGTCTAGACATTATAATCTTTGATTAATCTTCTGATATTTACTGATGTGGAATAAAACAAGCCTTTTGTCTCAGACATCTCATTTATGAATATTTCAATTGCGTTCTATTGCTCAAAAAAGGTCATTCACCTAGGGCGCGGGGCGAAGGGGGGGGAGACATTTTGACGTCAAAGCAATCAGGGGGAAGAGAGACCGGGTCCATTAAAAACGTCATGTGTGTGTATGCTCGTGTTTGTGTGTGTTTAGACTCAGGGTGTGACCTACAATACTACTAGATCCACTTCAAAATATGATGAAAAAAAGTCTTGTCTTTGGTTCTTGTTCCTCTGAAGAAACTCCAGAGAAGCGAAACGTAAGTAAAGAAGAACCTTGTAATACGTGTAAAAAAGTTTTTTAAACGTGTCTAGATATCGTATATATTTGCTAAGCTTAATTTAAATATTCATTTGAGTACATTTTACAAATTCTATAAAATAAATGCTAAATGTTGAGTAAAAATTAAGTGACCTTCCCAGTTTTAGAGTATTTAGAAAAGCAAAATTGGATTGCTCTACTATATTTTACACCAATTTCTCAAAAGTGATGCTTTCTTTTATGTGGACTATCTGACTTATCTCTCTGGAGAGTCCATCACAAGTCAGGTAACAAAGCCGTCTCCATTTATCTTTCAATCTGTTTTCAATATTAGCGCCAGATGAGCTCTTAAAAAAAAAAAAAAAAAAAATTCAATATTAGCGACGTCGTGATAAAATCTTCAACCAAGAACATAGATTACTTCTGCTGCAATCTCAAGAAAGAGGGAGAGATCCTAATAAGGAAAAGGCAATTTTATGAAAATATTTGTCTATTGTGTTTTTTATTGTAGTGTGTTTTGATTCCTCTTTCATGCAAGTGAACAATATAATGAACAAATTTCAAGAAAGATCCTTGTTGAAAACACTACTATCCTCAGAAAAAACTCGGATCTCCGCCGCCTTAAGATTCTGGAGGTTCTTCTTATCGAGGAGATGACCCCGAATCTGAACACACAGCGAACCAGCTGAGATCGAGTATTGCACCTTTTCTTCTAAAAGAAATGCGAACCGTACTCGAGCACCAAGGCATCAAAGAACGAAGACGAAATTCATTCTTTACTGGTCACCAAACAATTACCTCGCCGCTAGAGGAGGCAACGAGAATAAAACTTTCCATCAATTCCACCTCAAAAATAACCAAGACTTCAGTCTGAAGATCCCTGGAAAAAGGCGAAAGATCACGGCCAAAATTTGTAAAAGAAAAAATTCAAATATTTTAAATTAGACCAAATAAAATGGATATTCCTCAGTTGATTTTCAATCTTCAGCCTCATATAAAAAAACCCTGCACTTAACAGTTAGAACATGCTAATATAAAATCGGTAAAGTCGAAATACAACCTGGTCTTTAACAACCCATGTATGGAAGAGAAGTTACTCCCATCATACACCGAAGTTTGTGTTGGTCAAACTTATAAAAGTATCTCTGTAAGAATTAAGCAACATCAAAATGCAGTATCTAAGGGATATACAAATAATGCACTAGCCGTCCAAGGGCTTAAGATGGGTCACCAGATTAACTGGTCAAAAGCAGATGCCATAATGCATATAAATGATTCTATTACCAGAAATATCTTTGAATCGTTATTAATATCCAGCAAAAAAGAGAGAAATGTAAATATTAGCCTCGGTTTGTTTTCTTTAGATCCAGTCCTATCTTTCTGCCTCAAATCAAACTTAACAGAGGTCATAAAAATCTGACCATCTGATTTCATAGGGAAAACATTGCTTTGTATAAATACAGTGTTTCTCTCTTTCATACAGCATTGAGAGTTTGAAAATGTTATTAAGATAACGAAAGTACTAGCTCCAATCAATCTTTCTTTTTTCCAACGTGGTACAACCATATATATATATATATATATATATATATATATATATATATATATATATATATATATATATATATATATATATATATATATTACAAGAGAAAGAGAAATTATTTGACCCAAAATAAGGTTTCTGCACCTTTCTTTCTGTCTTTAAAATGGTGTAAAAGGCAGAAAATAAATATGGTGAAAGCCCTGTTGTGGTTGTCACACCACCCACAGATCTTGAATTTGCTCTCTCTTTATATATATATATATATATATATATATATATATATATATATATATATATATATATATATATATATATATATATATATATATATATATATATATATATATATATGGAGGAGCTTGCGCTTCGCTACTGAGATTAAAATAAAAAAATAAAAAAAGCAGCCATAGTTAATTTTTTATAAATTTCTTGAATTTCGCCAATTATATTAATTTTAAAAAGAAACTCTAAACTAAAATTCCCCCCTTTCAAAATATCACTTTGCTAAAATATAGTTATAGAAGAAGATATATAAAAATAAATTAGTGAACTTCACTATTTATAATTGTTTGGATTTTAAAAAAATCACAAAATTTCGATACCAATATTTATTTCTGAACTTCACCATTATAAAAGAATTATTAGAAATAACTTTGATAAAACACATAAGTCATAACCAAACTAAGATGAAATTATCATTCAAATACTCAAGCAATCCCCTTCTCAAATTATAGTTAGTGATGATATATATATACATATATATATATATATATATATATATATATATATATATATATATATATATATATATATATATATATATACCCACTGTGGAGAAGCATATTAGTTTATTATCTCAAAACCAGTTTCGGCATGGAGTTTGTCATGCCAGCCTTAATCGAACACTAAAAATACTTGCAGTCGCACCAAGCGTACAATATATATATATATATATATATATATATATTTTACAGAGATCCAATTGGAGTTCCTAATCAGGGGGCGTGAATTTAAGTTCATTAAGGATATCTTTTAAGATTAGATCTTTGACGTAAGAGCTGCATTTTCATTGTACATCCGAAAGGTTAAAGTTGGGGATTTCATCTATAAGGGTGGATTCAATGACCTTTCTTTTGCGGAAATCCTTACATGGTTAGATTAGTTTGAGCTGTGGGAAATCTATCGGGTGATTAAAGTTGTTACTGTGCGTGAAAAGACTAGAAGATCTGTTTCCAAGTCTAATGTCTCTCTGTGTTAGGAACTCCAATTGGATCTCTATAAACTATATATATATATTGTACACTTAGTGTGACTGCATGTATTTTTAGTTTTCTGATTGAGGCTGGCATGACAAACTCCATGCCGAAACTGGTCTCGAGATAATAAATACTACGCTGCTCCACAGTGTTTTTTTTACATATTTGGAATCTGTTATTGGATTTAACAATTGTTCTGATATATATATATATATATATATATATATATATATATATATATATATATATATATATATATATATATATATCATAAGGTACGTAAATAGAAGCATACTTCTAACAATAACGCGAATGCTAATGTATGTGCTTATTCTATTTTGAAAACTATTTATAACTCCTGTTTTTAAAGGAGATTAACTTATGGTGTGCTTAGATTTAAGCTCTTTCACACTTACAGGTATATATAACTAAATGTTTACATTGTCAGATGTAAAAGAGAGTAAGATAATATACAGGAAAATGGAAGCAATTCGCTTATTGTCGCCACCCAGAGAGTAAGCGAATTTGATGGTTATGATGTGCTTAGATTTAAGCTCTTTCATATTTCCAGGTAGATATAACTAACTGTTTATAACTTCTATTTTTAAAGTGTATTGACTAATGATGTGCTTAGATTTAAGCTCTTTCATACTTATAGGTATATTATATAACTAAAAGTTTGCATTTTCAGATGTAAAAGTAAGATAATATATGGGAAAATGGATGCAATTTTGCCTATTGCCGTCACAGAGAGAGTAAGCAAATTTGAGCGTTATTGAAATTAGCCAACGGATTTAAAACTGAACCTTCCGGATTCCTACCTTAGGCTCGCTTTTTTTCTATAAAATTCTGTTATTTATTGGGGTGTCTCATTATTATTATTATATTTTTATTTTACTAAAATTAAATAAAAACCTTATCTTACATTGATATTAAAGTATTTTTTTTATTGTGAAATTATAGTTTCATGACAGCTTTATATGAAAAAGAATTAGAATGCGACAACATAAAATAAATAATCTTTATTTAGGTAGTTGCCTAATTCTGGCGACATTTGGAAACAAAAATGCAGCTTGCTGGCAACTTTGTCAAAAACAGTTTAGACTACTTTATTGGTGCATCGATTAATAATTAGCTATTGAGGAAAATATTTTGTTAAATTAATTGTTCTATTTAAAGTGCAACGCTTCAACTTAATAATGGAAATGAACAATGAATCCATTGTGAAAGAATAACATTGCTTATGCATATTTGAGAGATTATTATTTAATAAATTTTCTGGGAAAAGTAACGCAGATAAAGAAAGAATAATTAAAGAAGGTAGGCATACTCCATACATAGATCTAAAATGAAAAAAAGGCGTTGCGTTAGGAAATTTAACAAAACGCAATACGAAAATACAAAGTTGTTAACTGCTTGTTCTTGCTTGCAAAAATAATGTAATTGTGTAGAGTACGGCAAGATCCGAAGCCTAGCTTATTTTTGGCTATTTTTGGCTACTTTTCGTAGCTACTTTTTCTGAGATGAAATCGATGAAGTTTATGGCGATTTTGGCTTCTATCCTGGGGAGCTGTGCTCCTCAGCCCCCTCAAATGATTAAAACTAAGGCTCATCGTAGGCACATCCCCGCGACGAGCCATCCCCAATAACGAGCCGACGCTCAAAATAATCAGTAATACTTACGTCAGACGAGGGTTTTTCGACAAACACCCGTTTTTTTAAGTTACTACTGTCATATGTACCCTATTCAAAATGAACCAAAGGACGACCGCAAAAAATTTCTCGATTTAGAGGCACGACCCAGCGAAAAAAGTGCCTTTCCGAGCCGTCGATTTGTATTTACAGGGTTGGCTTTTGCCGTCAGCGTCAATACACGATTTATCGCACCGAAACATCCAATTTTTGTTCATTCTGAGCTCTGCCTTACAATTAGGACACTTGCGTGAAGATTTTAATAGCCCATGGGCTTCGAGAAACGCAACATATTTTTCGTTGTCGGTTAAAACAACACCTAAATAGTGAAAAGTTAACGAACACACTACGCAGGAAAATGACATTTTGACGAATGGCCCGAAAAACGTGTAGGTGGGCGTTTAAATACGACCCGTGTGGTCGGAAAAGTGTTGAGGTTTTTTTTTACCAAATTTGAGAATTTGTGTTTCTTAAACTACACATATATAGTAATAAAAACACTAATAATGAATGCATCCCTTTGGAACAATAATCAAAATGAAAGTCGTAAAAAAAACTTTTTAAAAAAATCAAAGAAGAGAAATCAATTACGAAGCAAAAAAATAAAAAGGTCATTTGTTAGTCAGAATTAAGAAGTGAGGCTTTGTTAACAACACCGAAATATGGTTTAATCGAACATTAAACAATGGAAAATTAGGTAACAAGTAATTAAAAAGACTAAATAATGTCAGGCATAGGGTAGGTAAGATATATAGAAAAGAAATAAGGGGAAAAAACATCTAAAATAAAAGAAAAACCTAGTTTTGATCAATATAAAAAGCACAAATAGCCTTGAAACAAATAGAGCTTTCTGATTGGTCATTGACGAAACGGAATACAGATCTGTGATTGGCCAGTGCGATAGCAGAAAAACACTGAAAAGTAGCCCCCAAAATAAGCTAGAATCGCATCCGGTCGTACTCGCAACATTTACCAAAATAATTTGCTGGCCGTGTTTGTTGTTTAGAAGCATTTGGCTTTACGGATTTAAATAATCTGCATAAGGCAATCAAAAGACACGAACTTTCTTCTACTCACATCTGCGATAAACTTAACTAGGTTCGGAAAAACGCGAATTGATTTCTTATTAAACATAAAAAGATTTGATATGCGTGCTAATTGAAGTGATATTACAAAATCTGAATAAGTTAACAAATTATGGAGCTTCTTGATCAAAGAAAACAAGGAAAAAGTCTTTCATGAATCAGCTTTAACATCACTAAACAATTCTAATGGAGATTTCTTTGACTGCCGACGGTTGAAGAGCGAACTATTAGTGTTATACATATAATGGCAGAGAACTGTAAAGGATAAACATGAAGATCAGCGGCGCAACTGATGTTGGATTTATCACTGCGGAGGCCCCCTCCCTACGATGATCCTGAGTTTCAATCAATTGAGGGGTCTGGGGGGCACAGCCCCACAGTATATAATCATAATTGTTTATAGAATAATGTTCTAACGCGCATGAATATGCATGCGTGGTTGAACGAAACATACACACAAAAAAATGCACTTTTTATCGCGCGCCGCTGATCCTCATGTTTACCATCGCATATATATATATATATATATATATATATATATATATATTCCTAAAGGACACGGTGATGTGTTTTCCTGGCCGTCGTGCTGATGACGAGACAGTGCCTGTCCGTCCCAGCTTAGCCTCTCCTTCTTCCGCTAACATCTGAATTCTCCCCTTCAGTACCAAAACTCTCTTCATCTCCCTGAATCCATTGGCAAGGCCCTAACCTCATTCCTCGTCAGAAGAGAAGCTTTGTAACCTTTATAAACAACGCTTTCTAACACCTTCATTTCGTAAGAGACCAGGAATTTAAGCGCAATGGGCGTTGAGGCACGATTAATGAGAAGATCCCTTTTGCTCCATTAACCGCTTCCCTGCATAAATTTAGTTGAACATCTCTCTGCCGCTGTTCTCGTGTGCATAAAGTTGTATTGCTTATGGCAGGCGCCATTAAGCTTTAGAAACTTGCTTTGAGGTATGCGGAAGATGGTTGATCATGGTTCCTCTTTGAAAAATTGTTTCATCACCCCGGATTTTGTATGAAGAGGGAGCAAAATTATTTTTTTCTTTATTAACAATTGGTTCACGAATTAATTTATTTAAGCAAATTTTTTAGGTGTTTCGAGATGGTCATTGGGAGCGTGTGTAATGTTCCGATCGATTATGATTGTGTCAATTCCCCCCAAAATACGAACTTAATATAATCCGGCTGGATATTATTTAGTATTGCTAATAATTTTACCTCCACTGATGTTCATTATACCTATTACTTTTCAGAACATAAGCTATATTTTCATAATATTCCTATAAAACAATAAGAGCTTATGTGCTATGAAGCGATGCATCGATGAAAAGGCTTCATTCGTTGGGATCATAAGGCAAATCTTTCTCTTCAAAAAAGCCCTGGAGTGTAATTGCAAAGGAACAAATTGTTTAATATTGAATAGTTCGCTTGTAAATCGTCAGGATGACTTAGAAAGGTTGATATGCAAGCCTCGTTTGCAATATTTGTTACCGATTAGCCGTGAGGGACTAAGATCACTTCGTTATTTTGCCAAATCTAAGTTAAGAACCATATCATTTTATTTACCACCAATTCTTCGAGCTTTTTATAAATCTTTCTGGAGATTGGCACCCCCTTCTATACTTGTTACTAAGGCAGCAATTTTAGTATCATCAGCAAACTTTCAAACTCTGTCTGCAATCCATTTTTTAGATCATGGACATAAAATATTTTAAAAAACTAGACCAAGGACAGGTCCTTAAAGCACACCATTAAACACAGGCTCCCATCTATATTTATGACCATTTAAAATCAAGTCTTTTATATTCTCCCTCCAATTACTAATCCAACTAGAAAAGTAGCAGAAACTAACTTTTCTTTACTAATCAATTTTCTGCCTCTTATTTAAGTTACCAGTCACATATAAATTCAAAGAAAACTAACAAATTTGTCAAATGTCATTTACCCTGACGAAAGCTGTGTTGAATTTTTCTATCAAACTATTGCTTTCTAAGTAATCCAATAAACTAGCCTTGATAAATTGGTTTAAAATTTTACAAACAAGAGATGTAAGACTAACAGGTTGATAATGATTAAAATTATACTTGCTACTCTTGTAAAAAATTGGAATCCCATTAGCCAATTTCCAACCATCTGGTATTTCGCAGCATTAAACTGATCTATTAAAATTTATACTCTGTGAAAAAACAAATGATCTAATTCTTCGTGAAGAATTATAGCATATAGAAAGTTCATTTATACAGATATTTACCTTAGTTACATGTTATAGAATCGAAGGATTGCTGTACTATCCATTTTATTCAATGAAATGGATAGTACAGAAATCCCAGCCTCCAGGCAGCATCGAAACCTGCTGCAGGCCTTCCCGCTGTCCTCACTTTTTAGCTGGGTGAAAACTTTGTTGACCTTGGACGTATTCTCCACTTTGGTGGTGAAAGAGACTTGTTGTTGTCACTATCAACCACGCCACAAAATAAAAGTTCATGGGGTTGCAGTCTATGGATTTAGGAGGCCAAATGTTAGGAGTGATGTGGTTAAAGGAATTGCCTAACCACAAGACTAGCTTCTGCGCCCCTGCTGCCACACGTACAACCTTCCGCTGCACACCTCCTCGATCCAAGGCAACACAAACTTTTTCAGGCAATAAGTTTAGCCTCCGTATTGAATCTTAGGTCTTACGTAAAGATAAACGGAGGCATAAGAGGCCTACGCCACTGACCTCCCCAAGCACTAGGATGTGAACCAGGAACTTTGTCTTCATGAGTCTCGGTACATCTTTTGGGGACACAGAAATCTAGCGCTTGTTTTTCAAGCTCAGTGCCTGGTCCTGGAAAAAGTTCTTCTCGTCTGAGATGAACCAAAGAGGCCAAGGCTTTAAAGCTCCATTACTTTGTTTATAAACTTCGCAGCACGTTCCTTCCATTTCTCCTCAATCTTTTGCGACAACAGCTAGCCCTTTATAATCTTGCGTGATTAGTAATGGATATTATCATGCAATAAGTGCCTGATGAGTGACTCTGACACTCCATTGTAGTGACTAATGGACCTACGTGACTTCCTGTGATTATTGTCAAGGATGACCTAGATGTCCGTGACAAATTCAGTTCTTTTCTTATCAGAACGCTTAGAGTTAGGTTTCCGAACCGCCGTACTCGTATAATAACAGCCTGACTCATACCACTTTCCTGATCTTCGAAGCACCGTCCTCAAATTGACACTCAAGCATTCGAAGATCTTCGCAATGAAACTCACTGCTTGAATCCTTAGCAACACACTTTTCCTTTCCAATTTTTTGGCAGGATTGAATTCACAACTGATTCTAATGGGTTGAGGAATAAGTTCTTGCGGTTTTATCAAATTTATTCATTACTATTAACAATTTTAGAAAAACTTCATTTTTAATTGATAACAATATGCAATTTAATCAATAATGTATTCTCCGTTGTTATTTACGACTTCTTCACAACGTTCAACTAGTTTTTCGATGCCTCTACATTAAAAATCTCTGGATTTTGACTCGAAGAATTCGTCTAACAAGGTTCTTAATTCCACATCAGTACTGAACGAAACGCCGCGCAAATTGTTCGAGAGCGATCGGAATATATGGAAATCTGATGGAGCCAAGTCTGGTGAATATGGAGGATGCGGCAGGATTTCCAAATTAAGCGTTTGGATGGTGTCTTTTGTCATAATTGGCAATGTGAGGACGAGCATTGTCATGTTACTCCATAACGTCGATGAGGTCGCTTTTCACGAATAGCTTCGGTGAGTCGATACATTTGTTGAACGTAGAGTTCTGCATTGAAAATCTCGTTGTTCGCAAGGAGCTCATAAAGAATAATGCCTTCACAATCCCACCACACACACAGCATCTTCTTTCGTGGATGAAGTCCTTGCTTTAATCGCGGAAGTGGTTTTTTATTGGGGCTAAGCCATTGTTTTCGATGGTTCATGTTGACATAAACACACCACTTTTCATCGCCAGTGATGATGAGGTGATCAAATCTCTCCTTATATCCTCGAGTAGCCGCAAGCAAGCCTGCGGCAATCGTGGAAAGTTAAAGTTTGTTGCTTTCGCTCAAAGCGTGCGGAACCCATGCACCGAGTTTTTGAACTTTCCCGATCGAATGAAGGGGATTCACTACAGTTTTCTGATAACACGCCAATTGAACAGCCAATTCTCTAGTCGATTGACGAGGATTTTCATGAAGAAGGTCGTTCAATCGATCTTCATCCAACTTAATGGGGCGACCAGAACGTTCTTCGTCATTAAGATTAAAATGACCGATTTTGAAACGTGAAAACTACCATTGAGCTGTCCTTTCTGATCTGATAAAGCATTTTCTCCGTACACAGCACAAATATCGCGACGAGCTTTGGCTGCGTTTGTTTGCATTGTTCCCGTCTCGATTGAAAATGATATCAACAAGTGTCGAAAATGCGCCTTTCTTTCAACTTGACATTCCATTTTGAGGGTACAGAACAAAAATTAAATACACAACTTTTAAATAAACCGCAATGACTTATTACTCAACTTCAAGACGTAGCCTAAGCAAAAGCCTAATAGTCTACGCTGTTAAGAGACGTAGCCTAACCTTTGCAAATTTTGCTCTCATTATTTATTATTTTTTCTTAATATGTGCACAAATCACGTCAACAAAACTTAAATCAACACAACATTAAAAAAACGCAAGAACTTATTCCTCAACCTAATATAATAATATGAATAAGAGAGAACCGACGCCAAACAACACGCATGCGTGGAATTCAGAGCTGGTAACGGCGACAATTTACCCACTGCACCTTGTGTATTATTTGGTCTTTCTGTTTTATTAGGTTTCATATTCTTGATGACCTTTTAAGGATTTTTTCTCTTTAAGCTATTCCTGCAAAGTTAAATCACCAAAAATTGCTTTATGGCTATACTGATCATTATTTTAAATTTCTTCCATTAAATTTAATAGTTTATAGATATGTTCATATCCCAAATTTGAAGATCCATAAACAAATAATAATAAAATCCTATCGGAATCATTTATAATTTTGTCGGCCATTATTCTTGAAACTCTACATTCAGTTTGAGTATACTGAAAGTTATAAATGTAAACTATAAAGCCTTCACCAGGATCATACCTAGAATTTTTAGAATTGTATCCCCTAAATAAGACGATCCATTTTATCTTGACATTAAGAAAATATGATACAATCTGATATAATTACTCACAGCGAGGATTGAAAATGGCCTCCTGTACTCGAACGCAAAGATTGATCCTATTCGGTTTATTGTCAAAGACGTTAAACCATTTCTATACTTCATTTCTATTTACTCCTCTTCACTACGGACGTTTATTCAACTTTGTGAGACACTTTTGGATTACCATATGCGTGGTTTCGAATTCACCACATCATATTAAGGTGGGTTTTCAACCCGAAACCTAGGCTAGATTTATTTACTTTTGTGATGGAAATTTTCGCCTCTAGCGTTGTGCGCTCTTTCCGATTTGTTACCTCTTGATATTAATTTGATAATAGTTTTATCCTATATTATCTGTTCTCTTTTGAGATGCCTTTTATTCCCCATTGGGAGGTGCATTTTAATGTGGCGTCCGAACAGCTTTTACACAACCCAACCCGCTGACAAATCTCATCAGATGAGGCTCAACTTTGCTATAATCGGATTATTTGGCCTCGACTTGGCCTTATCCCATACTTGGGAAGAACATCTTAAATTTCACTTCGCAAACATAAGTGAGTGTTAAAACAAATTGTAGATAGTTGTAGAAAATAGAGGCTAACTTCTAATAGATAGACCTTTTTTAAACAAAAGATCGGACTAACACGTTTGTGTGAGATTTTTTAGGTCTAAGGTAAAATCTGGAGAGAAGATTATGCACGTGTTCCTTCTAATAAAATACATCCGATATGGGTCGGCCTTATAGGTCTTATAGAATTTAAACTTAATATTGCCATAGATAAGTAATATGCCCATTAAATACACCCGAAAATCGTAAACCTGTGTATTAATCACTGTCAATACACTTGTGAGCTAAATATATGTGCAGCTCTACTTAATAATTTTAAGTAGACCACACCAAAATGCCGAATTTAGACAACATTCAGGAATCATTTAGGTTTCTACCAGACGGAAAATCTACCAAACAAAGGTTAAGCGCGGTGAATTCCATCATCCAATTATTGCGCCCAAATCTCCCATGATCAACGCATTTTACTGTAACTTTTAGCACAAAGCGTAACAGTATTTACTATCAAAATCTACTGTAAGTTACAGCCAATTACACAACAATATTTTACAGTCAATCTTTCTCGATCGATAGCTTAATATATTGAAGCTGTTATTCGGTATTTATTTCATTATTTCTTTTAAATATATTTCTGGCTACAATATATGTTCTTTATCAACATCCTTCCAGCAAGGTAGAGCTGACGGACATCCCGTGGAAAATGAATTCGGGTACCGGGCTTCCAAGGCCAGGCTACCCCCTATCCGGGTTTAGTTGACTTTACGACATACACCCAAAGACGAGATGGTGGATTCTTGAGTGCCACCTACATCACAAAATTAATCTCTGGTCAATCATCATAAGATCTTCCTTTCTTAAAACAATACTTCATATTTCTCAAAAATAGTTGTGAAAATTCAAATTTTAATCCCGAGATATTGTCAAGAATATCAACTTTGAGCAAATGAGAGGATATGGGAGCAGTTGTGGCTCTTAGCTAAAATTAATGGGGTTGTTGCATCATAGTTTTTTAGCATTGTTTTAATATTATGTAAAAGGAAATAGACATAAAAAGACTAAATTTAGATAAACTTAATAAAATCCTAAACAGAACAAAATCAAACATTTTTCACTTAATTATAGCCTGAATTGTTACAGTTCAAGCTTAATCCATTTATTAAAATCTAAATACATTCTTCTTGTTTTAATTTGCGCGAATTTTTCTGCCATTGAAAGCACTGCAAGTGCATTTAGTCAGTCTCTCAGAATTCATTTTGCTCCTTAAAAAGTTTTTATTCTTTTCAGTGTTGAAAGGCAGCGTTCTGCCTCTGATGTAGTCCTGGGAATTTTCAAGAGAATTTTTATCAGTTTCGTAATTTCACTAAGAACATCATCTAGATTATTTTCCAAGATAAATTTCAGCAGCTCAGTTAATTAATAAAAAAGCGAAAAAAATAATTAAATTCTACACTTTATCACATTCAAGACTATAAACACGTTTTTAAGCACAACACACGCGGAGTAAAAAAGAAACACTACCTTCCACCAGCGCACCAGGTTCGACACTGCGTGAGCCACAGTGCTCTTTCTCTCCCTAGCATGCAACTTCCTATCTCGGACATGTGAGCATGCGCACAACAGCCAAACACCACATCACTGGAACTGTGAACCGCACAGTTCCATACAAGGATTTTTGTATTTTTTTCATAAACTAGGGGAAGGCTACTGACATTAAGCTTAATGATTATATAATGTACAAGTATAAAGAACAAATAAAGAAAAAACTCATTATATTGAATGTTATCGATAATATCGAGTGGAAATAGTGAGTGCTGCAGATCCACAGTGCCTATACACGAGCCGCCATTGTATGGAAGTAGCGAGGTGATTCAGGTTTGGTGAGTCACTGAGACAAATTAAAAATCAGTATATGCATTAATTGCCTTATTATAAAGGGATTTAGCTCCCAACGTCACTGAATGATGCCAAACACATTTTGTAACCTTCTCGTGATAACTCATTCGATGTAGATTTTCTTGTTTCTTATTTTCTTCAGTTTTTCTTCTCTTTCCTTTCTCCAATCGAAATTCCAAGATGGGGTGCGATAATAGTTTAGTTTCATTTTTCCAAGCTGAGGTTTTTCTAATTATTCACAAAACTTCATATTTCTCTGAGAAATATTTTTTTTCAATTTCATTCCTAATATGGCTTAAATCTAGATTAATCGATATCTTGTGAAATCCCTAAACATTTATTAAACATTTGCCCTTCTTAAGACATTTAATGTTAGCTTCGATTCTCTCCCACATTAAAGTAAGTTTGAATCAGAAGTATAAATGCTAAATATTTTCCTTCTAGTGACTTTTTTAAAAAATACATTTTTCATAAACTTTGGAAAATTAAATTTCCTATTTTAGTTTCGGATGTTTGATAAGGCAGGAGTGTCAAGGACAGCGCCAATCTCTCAGGGAAGGTGTCACAGCAATGATTAATTGCAATTGGTTGATGAGAATTTGAGATTCCAATTATTGAGGTGAAGCAATATTATTCAAATTGCGTTGTGCCTTTATACCAAAGTATCAGTACGGGAAAGTCTAAGTCCACAGTATTAATTCGAGTTCCGATTTTGCACACCAATGGGGCTTTTGTAGGAATTTGTTCATGTAGTTTAACAATATCTCATCCTGGACAGATATGTTTGGCCATCTTCATCTTTGTCCTTCCTATACCAAACATTTCTGCTCTGAAAGAAAATGTCCTTGCTGGTTACATCCATTTCCTTCCTTCTCGCAAAAAATATTTTAAAGAGAGGAAGATTTTATACATAAAGAAATGATCCAATTTTATTTCTGCCATAACATGATATCAAAACAATTAGAAATAGAAAGCAGGACAGATTGATTGGTAGCAACATCTTCTCAATAAGGTAAGAACCACTCACAATTGGTTGTAGAGGCTCTGCTCTAGAAGTTACAATATCTGCATATCCTTAAGTCATTGTTAAGTCATTTAAATTGAGCCCTTCTTTGATGAATTACTCTATTAAATGAAGTAAATGCTAATAAAATTTCGATTTTTACCCTTTTAAATGTTTTATATTACATTCTTGGAATAAATAAACATTGATTCAAAGCCATTCACAATATGATGCATTTTTAGTGAATACTCTTTTAAAAGAATTTAGTAATAATAATAATATCAATAATAATTTGCATGATGTAAGTATAATTTCTATTATTTGAATTAAGAAACTTCTTTATTTATCTCCACTTGTAGAGTTTTTTACTAGAGATAAAATATAAATAAAATGCAACCAAACTGTTTTGGTGCGATGATAATTGGTACTATAACTGGAATTCTATTAATGAAAAATATTGGGAAAAATCCTCATAACTAACGTATTTTTGTAAATTCACTCATTCTTAAGGTTAGATAGATTTGCCAAGTTAGATAGTGTTAGGTAAGATTAACTAGAATACTATCGACATGTCAACAGGTCAGTCAAAGCGAAAAAAAATGTGTCAAAACTTTCTTTGCTTGATTTTTTCAAACCAAAAAAGACACCAAAGATTCAAAATTTGATACTTGTAGCTGTTAATTTAAATTTCTACCGCTCCTAAAGCTGTGTCATTGGTATGGGGCATAATGAAGTGCAAGATGGCGCTTATAACCCTTACGACATGGCATGCATATCTCCTGGCATCTACCTCAACTCTGTTTCAGAATACCTTCCCCCCGATCATTTTAGCTCCCCAATTTTTCTCTTGGCGGTCATTTAAGATTGCCTCATGAGTTTCTTTGGCCCTCTCCGGCTAGACCAGCTTCACGAAAGGTAATTATTAATAATCACAGGCTCCTGCAATTACTAAGCGCACCTGATTTTTTATTCAGATTCTGCGTTTTCATACACCATTTCTTGATATTTCGGAGTAAGATACACTTCCTACTGTTGTGTAATAACAGGACTGACGGCAGTTGTGTAGTTTACAATCACTCAGCGCCGTTTCTGCTTCAGTCCAGAAAAATCCAAGCGGTTCTGCCCATAATTTTAAGTATTAATTTTCACTTCCTCATCAGAAACAAATTGGGACTTTTAGTTGGGTTTTCAGATCCAGGTTCTTGAGGAAGGGAAGTCATCATGTTTAGGAAGGTTAACTAGAGCTAAAGTGAAGGTATTGATGAAACAATTCAGCCTAGAGACGAAATTTGGTTGTTTCATAAAAATGCAACTTTAAGCGGGCGGGTGGGGAAAGGTCAACGGTGATGTTTCTAAAACCAGGGTTACTCTAATGATTGATTAAAAGAATTCAAAAATAGTCACCTCCTTTGTTATTTTCGAAATCCAAATGAACGGTAATAATGTTTCCAAAAATTGCTAAGGGAAAAATATAGTGTATATAAAAACATTTCAAAAATTCAAAACTAACGTGTATTGTAAAAAAGTCCATTTAAAGACTAGTTAAATAAATGCTTCCTTAAATAACTCTCATCCCCCTTAAATGGGGTTCAAATATGCAGTATTTTTTCTGCGCAAACTTGTTTCCTGATTTTGTAGTCACGAATCTGAGGTCAATACCCTTCGGACTAGATCAGATCATGCACTTTTTTCGTCATAGTTTGGTTTTGTCAGGGTTTCCTGTTTATTAGTTTGTAGTTGTAGTTGATTTCCGCTATGCCTTTAATGGCATTCGCCGGGTGAACCTCTTTAAATAATAATAATAACAAAAACAAAACAAGAAAGAAGTTAATGCAAAACTATCGCTGTCAAAATAAAGAAATCTCTTGGTTAGCTTTGATAGAAGCGTAAAGGTGAGTTCTTAGGCACTGCATCTCCTCCGCTCCAATGTTTACCTCAGTTCCTCGCGGGATCGACGAATCCCCCTTCATCGCCCCATACCTTCTTTAAAAGGTTGGTTAGCCTCGATAAGAACCTGAGCTTTGGATTCTTCGTGTTAAGACTATCCAAAACAACATCCGAGTAGTATAAGCCACCTTCGTTCCTGTCTGCTCTCCATATCTAAAGAATCACGTTCACGCATACCTTTCTCACAATTAGGAAAATCGCCAAGTTGTTTCATTGGCTCTTTCAGGGGTTTTTCTTCCTCTCCACTCGCAAAATATAATTAACTACCAAAAGCACAACTCGTCTAATCTTTTCTGACGCTTTAAGGTGTTTGCGTTCACGCCATTTGGTGGCATTGCGTGGCAAAGACCTCAGGATACCAAGAACATCGGCAAGTTTGGCTTCAGTTATAGAAAATATAGAATGACCTACTCCTGGATAAAGAGGGAAATTTTGTCTTGTGCTCCTGAAGACTTTTCGGGCCCCAAACCTGCTGTCCCTGCCACACCAATCCACCGAAATCAGAAAAATCTAAAACAACTCTCCTTTTCAACTCAATAGGCGTCGAGTACTTTGCTCGCTACTCTCTCCGCAAGGAAAGCGCCTTTCGGGGGATCTGAGTGGGGAAGGGATAAAGTGAAGGTCATATTGAATTGCGGTTAATTAGAATTTAAAAGATATATACCCAAGAAGAGTACTTATGCCCTAAAAACTGCTAGAACAGATATTTGTATACACAAGTTTACATGTTTGCATATTCTTATGTACAACCACTTTATTTGAATACAGTCTTTACATTAGGATAGAAGAGCATTTGTATTTATCAAAGTCATCTTTATAAATTTCTAATTCTTCTTCATTTAGAAACTGCACTTCAATTTCGACCTACATGTTTGTGAAATTTTGGTAGTAGTTTTATTAGTAATGGAACTTCCTAGCAGTTAATCACTACCAACCCTGAGAAGCAAATACTTTTGGAATAGACGATAAAATTAAAATTCCATTTATTAGTAACAATTTAATTGAGTGCAGTGGCTTATTTCAATGGCAGGACAAAGCATAAGTCACAGAAAACGAGTTATACTAAAGATTATCTCTTAATTAACTTTAAATGGGAAAGCCCTATTTAGATGGACCATAAACTGCGCGATTAAGATTTCCAAAAAATATATTACATCGTATGAAATTTCTTGAGATCATTAATTTCAACAAAAATTCTGGACCAAGCCAGTGATCAATAAATCTTTTTTCTTTCTCACTAGATAAAACCTTCATTCCAAAAAGAGTCAGCTATCTCTTAAATCCAGAACATAACAGAACCGTCTAAGAGTAGTTGATATAAACTATTCGTATATAAGATATTTAATTTGTGAAAACCAGTTTCTAGATAGGGATCACTCTTCTCTTATAATACTAATTATCCTATAACTAACTGAACTTTACTCCTTTGCTCATGATAGCTCTGTATGCATAAAAAATACTATATCTTTCTTGCACGGACTGAAGAAGAGATTTAAGTCTTAGAGCATTCAAATATTCCATTTTCTGTGAGAACACAAACTACAGGGACAACTAAAAATATTTTGTGCCCAAAAAGCATTTCTAGCGTTGAGGAAAGTATATTGACTACCAAGTCGCGGCATATATATATATATATATATATATATATATATATATATATATATATATATATATATATATATATATATATATATATATATATATATATAATGTTTGACTAGTTTATAGATGATTGAAGTTTGTAACCTTGAACGATATTTCGTTGATTTAGTGGCAAAAGAACAGTTGCCAGATGGTGCTGATTCAAAGGTTGAAACATCACAGAAATTATTCTATAAACGCGGAGGAAAATTAAAAATATCAGATTTGGAACAAAGTAAATCTGATTTTAGTTCTGGATGAATTTCTTATTGTCTTTGTTCAATGATTGCAATGCAGTGTGTGAGGTGATGGTAATTTCCCGCCTTTGCCACATCGAATTCCAGGTAGTTGCGATTTTTTTTTTAAATAAAAACATTCAATATTCAGAACGTACAAATTGTAATTAATGAAATTGGATTAGCATTGACCTCACAATTGTGATATTTAAAAATACTATACAATGAATTTAAGATAATATAATTTTTTATCTTTAATTTCATCAAATATATTCGTTTACATGTTCTATTGTATTTAATCATAAATAATATATGAAATTTAAAAAGAATATTCCCAATATACGACCTACTCGTATTTCCAAAACCTTAACTAGAATTTACATTAATTCCTCAAATTTTGAAGAACAAAATTCACTATTCAAGGGTTATGTCCGAGGTCGTTTTATATGTTGAGAAATTTCTTAAAAGTTAGTGTTTGGACAATTTAGCGATCTAATTAGTTATATAAGACAAGGCTGCTTCTGCCGAGGGACTGTTGAAGTGTCTTGGTAACCTGATTCGTCAACTTTGCCCATCACGCAACTATTCAAACTTAAATGAGAGTTATACGAACTGTTGGTCAGAAATTTAGGGACAAGGAAGAGACCATTGGAAGATCAAGGCAAGAGATTTCAGGATTTTTTTCAAAAATCTATAGACGATGGTTAAATATTAATTATAGTATACCATAATGCAAGATAGCGTAACAGTAGAAGTTTCTTCAGAGAACCAGTAATACTCCAGGATTATCACGATAAATCTAGCTTTAGATTTTAACGTTATTTATGTGGCCAAATTTGGGACTAAAATTACTAACCCATGGATCGTTCTTCTTGCTTCTACCTTCTGAGTCAATCCCGAGGAGATATCTCGGGCCTTTTTTAAGCTTTATAAGCGATTAGCTCTCATATATATATATATATATATATATATATATATATATATATATATATATATATATATATATATATATACACTAGCAGAGGTACCCTGCGTTACCCAGGTAAAAAAAATGCGTTCTGAAATAAAATAAGACAGATTTGATCTTTTTATTTTTTATTTTTAACAAACAATATTCTAATTCTATGAACTAAACTTAATATTGTTTTGCGGCGCTACAGAACTTATTGTTACAAAATATTCTTAGTTTTTCCTTGATGATCAAAATACAAACAGATTACTTTTTCTTCCAACTCTAAAAATTCTTATATTGTGGCACAAATATATCTTTACTTAAGATTATTATTATTTTCAGGTCGAAGGCAAATTCAGAAGAAGTGTGGACACTCATTATCATATAATATACTTAAAATGAGTAAACGTTTCACCACGCGCAGCATACGCTCACCCGTGACTGACCATTAATTACAAACCAAAACGTTATAACCACAGAAACAAACCGAGCGTCCTATCTTCTATTCTATAACTCTATATTTTAATAACATTATTATTATTTTTTTCTCTTGTTTTGGATATCCTTTTGTAGTGTGCGAAGAGAGGGGTAGAATTGTTCGCATGAGTAATGCGTGTCCACCAAGAGTGGTTGATGCAATATGCAGGTAAATAATTATTGTTAGATCAACCACGATGGATGTGTATATTGCATATGGCCAATAAATAGAAAAAATAATCCAAAAAAGAGGTGAGTAAAGTATACAACTTTCCTTGGTTTCAATGGTCATCGTTTGATCACAGCAATAAATTGTATGATATTGTTCGGATCGCCCAAGAGGAAGCTGCTGTAACCGAATGGATTAATAATCAAACTCTTTCGCCGCGAAAGGGATTTGTAATATATTATCCATAACTTCCTCAAACGTCCCTTAAATCATATGATTTTGGTTCTTAACTGAAGAAAAAAAGTGATTTAACCAACGCAACCATTTATATTTTAACTTTGTTAACGAAAGAATGGATTCAGGCGTTAATGAACGAGAGGAATGACTAGATAGAAAGAAACAAGGCGAATCAACAAAAACAGGGTTATTAAAACATCTACTCAAAATTACACATTGAACCCCATTCTGAGAACCTATATACTACTTTTCCTGATGAAGTTAAGATACCATAATGTCTCCTTAGTGAATACATGCCGCGAGTGGAGAAGAAGACCCTATCAATGTAAGGATTATTTTTTTTCATATTCTATGTTTATTTCGACTCAATTGCTATCAAAGTTAAAGCAACAAAATATAAGAATCACTTGTTCCAGGAAATGGGCCAAGCAGTGGATACACGAGTATTGCATTTAATATGCATAATACTCTGGCATCGTGCACAATTAATCTTAATTTGTACCCCACGTTTTACAAATAAACGCACTTGCAACACCTTATCGACTCTGGGTCCATGGATGTCGCTACCTTAGGCATAAGTTTGTTTCCTTCGTAGTAAATTCAGATTCTCACCTACTACTAAGCCGCAGTAATTAAAAATCCATAAGTAATTAACCATTCAATTCTTAGGCCAAAAGCTAACGCAAAACTCATTTGGTCCTTATGAACTGTTCATTTAATCACTAAGCGTCCTCTCATAATGGTAGCCATCAGCTCTTATCATTACACTACTTTAATACATATTTGTATTTTAATATACCGTCAAAAGAACGCTTTGACATACAGCTGTTGAATTTCAGCGGGGATCTTGCGTTACTAGAAGACATCAAAGTATGGACATCCTCTGAGAACCACCCGTGTATACTTCAAGTTCAAAGAATTCACCACCTCACTCTCTATGGAAACGAAGAAAGAACCAAGATTTCACGTTATCAAAAATATATATCATTCCATCTATAATTATTTACCACAAATTTTATTTTTCATGAAGGGTTGAATGAGGTTTGAATTAATAACAAGAGCGGAATAGTTAATTAGAACTCTGTTGACAAGGATTATTTTTTAGTCAAATAAATTTAAGTTTAGGGGCTTGTAATGCGATTGGAATCCGGATGTAAAGGAATTCCTCAAACCTGCTTATTATTGACAAAATAAAAGTGATTATTCTTAGCTAAATCGAGGGCGTGAAATTTAAGTCTTTAAATTTCTCAAGATTAGCGTTGCATATAAGAAAGTATGTATGTAGTTGTGTGTGGTAATGATACATGTTGAAAGGTAAATTGATCATTGATATGATTTTCTTACCACCCCTAGCTGTAAGTGTTGTAATTCCGCGCAATTGTGTGCATGTATGGATGTATATTTTTGTGTACGAGTGTGTGCTAATTTCATGGGACGAATTTGTCCTTTTTTGCCTCAAGATGATTTAAAGTCAGGCAATTACGTTGCCTAAAAATTATACTCAAAAAGAAATAAACAAAACCAAAAAATATATATTTTACTCATATGAGTTCCAAACAAAACCGTAATGGTAGATATGCATATTTTACTCTCGTCAACAATGAGCCAGGAGTAAACCTGTTATACAACGAGCTATATGTACATGTAGGCATAAACAAGTCCATACATGAAGAGAATGGACTTGTAGAAATAATAATTCAGAGGCAAAAAATAAGGTGAAATTTTGTGGTCACTCGATCACAGTCTTGCTTTGGCTCATGAATCAGTATCAATTGTGATTCGTTCTGGCTTATTATCAATGAATTTCTCTGCCCAAATCCCTGTAATACAAACATAACACTCGCCCATTAATGATCTCTCGCAGCTTCGCAAAGCAAAGGCCTGAACTCATTCATAAGGCAATAATTTATAGTTGTCTTGACCGCTGTTCTTCTCTCCGTACAGCGCCCGTTTTGTTGATTATACTATGTTTTGCGTTTGGAATGATACTGGCGTGTTTGGTGCGTGTATGTGTAATTGTCGATATATTGTACATATATTGGCGGACGAGGAAATTAATCGGAGGATTGGGATACGGCACGATTGGAATGAGACAATGGAATATAAAGTGGTAGATATAAGAGAAAAACCTTCACCCGATCCGCTTCTCTTCTCTCGTTGCTGGTATCGACTCCGAGCTTGCGTGCCTTGAAGTGCCCTTTAGGGCAGAATTATATTAGTATTTCTAACTTATAACTAAGAACCAAAAATTATCGAGAGAAATTATATCAGAGAGTGTTTAAGGAGAGATTCTTAAAGAAGGTGGTGAAATAGTAAAGAATTTATGAAAGAAAGTACAAGTGGTCTAAGTGATCGGGGAACAAGGGTCTAAACACTGACATAGAAACGGAGAAAGGTAACTTAATCTCAATTGGGCTGAAGCCATGTAATCCCCAGTCATAACCACGAATCTCAAATGATCTCTGGCTATTGCCAAAGTATGCCATGTGACCAGAGGACATACTTGGGATCTAAACTAGGCGCATAACGACCCTTTGCCACTAGCGAGTACTTTGTACCCCCATTGCCGGGGTTTCTACTCGAGGTACGATCCACTTGGTGATTATCCCATGGTCAATTTTCATATGCGTTTTTTATTCGAAATTTTACTGTTAAAAGATTTGAGCTTTGCGGATTATGAACTTGATCCAGCACTATTGTTCCGATAATGAACAGGATCCAACTCTCTTGTTCGGATTTTGATCCTGATCCAACGCTCTTTTTCACATTATAAAGCTGATCTAACTATCGTGTTCAGATTACCAACCAGATTTAACCTACTTGTTCGGATTAATAACCTCATCCAACACTCCCATTCGGATTATAATCCTGAACTAAAACTCTTGTTCGGATTATAATCCTGACTCAATACTCTTGTTCGCATTATGATCCAACATCATTGTACGGATTATAAACCTGATCAAACACTCATTTTCGGATTAAGAACTTGATCCAACACTCCCTTTCGCATTTTAATCATGAAACAACATTCTTGTTCGGATAATAAACCTGATCCAATACTCCTGTTTGGATTAGTAACCTCACCCATCACTCCTGTTCGGATTATGATCCTGATCTAAAATTCTTGTTCGGATAATAAACCTGATCCAATACTTTTTCGTATTATGAAGCTGATCCTTCACTCCAACATTCTTGTTCGGATTATGAACCTGATTCAACACTCTTGTTCATATTATGAACCTGATCCAACACTACTTTTCCGATTATGAACCTTATCCATCACTCTTGTTCGGATCATGAACCTGATTCAAACCTCTTATTCGGATTATGAACCTGATCAATCATTCTTGTTCGGATTATCATCCTGATTCAATACTCTCTTTCCGATTATGAACCTGATCCGATACTCTTTTACAGATTATGAACCTAATCCAACTCTATTGTTTGGATTATTTTCCTGATACAACGCTCTTGTTCGGACTATTAACCTGATCCATTACTCTTGTTTGAATTATGAACCTGATCCAACACTGTAGTTCGGATTATGACCCTAAGCTAACAACTTTTTCGGGATTATGACGCTGATCCAACATTCAAAACTTTTTTTTTACATTTTAATCCTGAACCAACATACTTGTTCGGATTATAAAGCTGATTCAACACTTTTTCGGATTATGAACCTGATCCAATACTCCTGTTCGGATTATAATCCTGATCCAACATTCTTTTTGCGATTATAACCATGATCCAAAGAGTCTTGTTTGGATTATGAACCTGATCCAACACTCTTGTTCGGATTATCACCTCTTATCCACCACTCTTGTTTGGTAATTACTAGTGAAACGAAAATTTTCCGAACTATGTTCACCCTACAATTGTATATCTATAAGCCTCTAAATTACCACATAATGTTCACGAAGGCGCTGAACACCGTTACGGAATAATGACCGGTCCAGAACAGTTGCACGCCCTCTTAGTCCCTAACATCTCAAATCGTGTACTTTGGACTTGCTACCTTCCACACACCTATACTCTCATCTATTTAAATACTTTCTGTACTCATAAAGAGTAGTTCTTCGCTCCCTAGTGTATACAAGAGTGGAATGAGGATGCCATGTTTAGTGGCATCTTTACGTGTCGACGCCGCCATGTTGGGAAGTGGATAAACTTTTAACTTGGAGGGTTTATGATTCATCACAACTTTATTGGAACCTTTTCTTAATGCCTTCGTTGGTTTTTCTTTATTTAGTATTAAAAAAACCCAATAAATATATGACCAAATTATAAATTGATTTGCATTATATTTGAGTCGATCTAAAGGAAAGTATTAATCCATTTTCACTGTACTGGTTCTACTGGTTCAAATATGTTCTCTCTTTGAAAGTCTACGTAATAGTTGTTAGTACAGTAATGGTCTGTTTGACGTTTATCTTATTTTATGCTGCAAACATTCCTGCCCCCTGACTGGCTATCAAGGCACGAGTTTTAGAAGAGAGATACCATAAAATAAATTTATCTCATTCTTTGATTTATTAATAATAGAAGTCTCATTTAGCGCTCGAAGTAGTCTGACCTGGAAGCATCAAGAGTAGTGAACGGTTCACTACTGTGTCCTCGCCTGAGGAAAACAACGCTACCATGAAGAATGCGTGATTGCAATTGCAACATCAGACTTGATGCAAATCCCTTGAAAATTGCAGTTACAAGGTCTAATTGACCAGAGTAAGAGAATTAGAGGAAGAGAGTTAAATTTAGACACACACACGCATACGCACACAAGAAATGAGAGAGGTTTAACCGCTTGATAATCTTAACAAGGGAAAAAAGGAGGATGAGTGTAGGAATGGATGAATAAATAAGGCGCCAATCAGATGGTAGTCTGGTTTCAGCAACGCCATTGCCAGAAGTAAACATAGTTACAAAATATTAAATATAAAGTAGGTTTGTAGGTTGACAACTCAATTAATTGCGCCAAAGTGAGGGCTAAACATAATATTTCCACCAATGGTAGCATAGAATAAGATAAACGCCATACAAACCATTTCTGTACTAACAACTATTACGTTGACCTTTAAAGAGAGACCATATTTGAACCAGTCACGACCAAACGGTTAAATGTATTTGAGAATAAATACCACCCATTAATCTTTTTGAGAATTTAGAATTTCCTTTATTTAACGTTGGTTTTATGGGAATCTTTTTCTCTCATTCAACGTTGGTCTTATGAGATTCTTTTACTTTCATTTAACGTTGATCTTATGGGAATATTTTTCTCTCATTGAACGTTGGTCTTATGGTAATCTTTTTCTCTCATTTGACGTTGGTCTTATTGGAAACCTTTCCCCTCATTTAACGTTAGTCTAATGGGAATCTTTTTTTTATTTAAGATTAGTCTTATGGGCATCTTTATTCCTCGTTTAACGTTGGTCTTATGGGCATATTTTTCTCTCATTTAACGTTGGCCTTATGGTAATATTTTACCTTATTTAACGTTGATCTTATAGGAATCTTTTTACCTCATTTAATGTTGGTCTTAATGGAATATTTTTCTTATTTAACGTTGGTCTTATGGTAATATTTTTCCCTCATTTAACGTTGTTCGTAATTGGATCTTTTTCCATATTTAACGTTGGTCTTATGGGAATCTTGACCCGACATTTAACATTGGTCTTAATGGAATCTTTTTCATATTTAACGTCATTCTTATAGGAATCTTTTCCACTCATTTAACGATGGTCTTATGGGAATCTTTTCCCTTAATTAACTTTGGTCTTATGGGAAGCTTTTTCTCTCATTTATACCTGGTCTTAATGGAATCTTTTTCCTTATACAACGTTGGTCTTATGAGAATCTTTTTCTCTCATTCAACGTTGGTCTTATGAGATTCTTTTACTTTCATTTAACGTTGATCTTATGGGAATCTTTTTCTCTCATTGAACGTTGGTCTTATGGGAATCTTTTTCTTTCATTTAACGTTGGTCTTATGGTAATATTTTACCTTATTTAACATTGGTCTTATGGAAAAAAATTTCCCTCATTTAACGTTGGTCTTAATGGAATATTTTTGTACATTTTACGTTGCTCTTATGGGAATCCTTTTCCCTCATATAACGTGGGTCTTATGGGAATCTCTTGTTTATATTTGAACTTTGTAAACCCCCTTCAGCTGAAGTTCTAAAATGGAGGAAGAACATTGAAGTGAAATAAGAAACACCAAGATGGCAAGGATTACTTCCAGAACAATTCCTCTCCATCTAAATTGTCTCACCTTCCACTCACTGTAGCATTTCGACCAACATCTATATGTTGCGTACCCTCGTGGCGCAGCAAGTAGTTTCTTTGTTAGGTTTCTCGGGTTAAGTACCTTCACACTTTTTCACATACTTTAACTTTACTACTTTTACGATCATTTTAAAATCTCTGTAGTGATTTTGCCTTCACCATTTTCGAACCTTTATAAAAAAAATAAAAAATATTCATTCTTCTATAGTAGTGTCACCATCGATTTTGCGACCCTGCCACGCTCGAATATCTTAGAAAACCCTGTTCTCCCCTAAAGAGCAGTTTCTCTTTTAAAAACTACCAATATTAACATTGATTGGATCAGATGCTCTACCTTTAATCGCTCTTTGGAAAGCAATTGAGAATTCGAACCAAACATTCTACACGCTGGTCCGGGCTGATAACTCAACAAGGACACCCAACGATCAGGCTGGTCCGGGCTGATAACTCAACAAGGACACCCAACGATCACGCTGGTCCGGGCTGATAACTCAACAAGGACACCCTACGATCACGCTGGTCCGGGCTGATAACTCAACAAGGAAACCCAACGATCACGCTGGTCCGGGCTGATAACTCAACAAGGACACCCAACGATCACGCTGGTTCGGGCTGATAACTCAACAAGGACACCAAACGATCAGGTTGGTCCGGGCTAATAACTCAAAAAGGACACCCATCGATCACGCCGGTCCGGGCTAAAACCTCAACAAGGACACCCAACGATCACACTGGTTCGGGCTGATAACTCAACAAGGACACCCAACGATCACGCTGGTTCGGGCTGATAACTCAACAAGGACACCCAACGATCACGCTGGTCCGGGCTGATAACTCAACAAGGACACCCAACGATCACGCTGGTCCGGGCTGATAACTCAACAAGGACACCCTACGATCACGCTGGTCCGGGCTGATAACTCAACAAGGACACCCAACGATCACGCTGGTCCGGGCTGATAACTCAACAAGGACACCCAACGATCACGCTGGTCCGGGCTGATAACTCAACAAGGACACCCAACGATCACGCTGGTTCGGGCTGATAACTCAACAAGGACACCCAACGATCAGGTTGGTCCGGGCTAATAACTCAAAAAGGACACCCATCGATCACGCCGGTCCGGGCTGAAACCTCAACAAGGACACCCAACGATCACACTGGTTCGGGCTGATAACTCAACAAGGACACCCAACGATCAGGCTGGTCCGGGATGATAACTCAACAAGGACACCCAAAGATCACGCTGGTCCAGGCTGATAACTCAACAAGGACCCCCAACGATCACGTTGGTCCTGGCTGATAACTCAACAAGGACACCCTATGATTACGCTGGTCCGGGTTGATAACTCAACAAGGACACACAAAGATCACGCTGGTCCGGGATGATAACTCAACAAGGACACATAAAGATCACGCTGAACCGGGCTGATAACTTAACAAGGACACCCTACGATCACGCTGGTCCGGGCTGATAACTTAACAAGGACACCCTACGATCACGCTGGTCTGGGTTGATAACTCAACAAGGACACACAAAGATCACGCTGGTCCGGGCTGATAACTCAACAAGGACACCCAACGTTCTCAAGTATGAGAAACATGAAATCATAAAAACTCAAGAAAACCCAAAGCAACCCTTCTGGATTAATACGATGGGGCCATTTGAAAGTTTCCGCAAGATGGCAGGGGTCAACTGGCTCGTAACCCACGTTTTAATACTTGCATTACAATTCTCATTTATTTTTTATCTCCGAGATTTGTTTGATGGAAATAAAGCTCAGGTTTTTATTTTTCTTTCTTTTTTGTTTAATGGCCACAATTCGTGGGCGAATGATCTTTACAAGAAGGGGTGGGCGTTGTAAAGATTCGGCCGGCTGAGAGAAGCTGATTAATTTGTGTCACTTGTCTTTACAACTTCATGCAAGTTAGGATTAGTCTTCTGAAGAGAAAGCAACACCTACTTTAATCTCTCTGACACCCAATTTATCAAGTTTTTTTTTAAGTCATTTGTCCTTAAATGATGCTATCCTATTGTCATGGTATTTTGAGTGGCATGGAGGCTACTCTATAAGTTATGATGTTGGTCGGTCGGTCAGTCGGGGGGTATCCATTTTCCTTTTTAATGATTTTTTGAAAGTTTTGAAGGTCAGATGATTTGTTGGTTAATTTTTGTTTTCTAAATTATTTAAATAATTGAGAGCACGTAACTTAGCTCTGTTCACCTTATTTGTTGTTTATTAAATATTTGTTTGTTGTTTATTAAAAATATATGCATGATTTATTAAATCCTTTCAAATTTCCTTTGCTCCTAAACATATACTTTCTAGGCGAGGGATTTTGTTTAGGGCTGAGAAGAGGTCATTAAAGAAAGGGGCCTATTCCGGTACCTTTGGGTTTGCTATTCCTGACATCAGTAATTTGGGGTTAGTTGTTCTTGGCATGGTAAAGTTGGGTGGCAACACGTTCCAGAATTTCGTTCTTCCTCCATTTGTGAGTGGGGGGGGGGATTACTCCCCTCCCAATTATGCTGAAAAGATTAACTGGAGCAATAATGTTTGCTTTGAAATGCTAAAACACAAATCGCTTTAAGAACGCGACTTCGAAAAGAACTGGATCAATTTTTGCTAAATCCAGACTTGAATCGAGACATTGGTTTTATCTGGTGTATTGATGAAGATGGGACTAAAAAAAAACAAGGTGGATGTGAGAGTTTAAGGTAGGTTAAGTTAACTAACCTAACATAAACACGGGAATTTGGATATGATGTTCGATTGCCCCAATTTTTAAGGATGTTAAAATGGCTACATTAGTACATATTTGACTTTTTCCTTTCTTTGATATTTACATTGGCTTTGATATTGTTGAATCACAAGTAATTTTGGGTTCGCTATTCTTGACATGATCCCAAATGGATAGCTACCCCTGGCTCAACATGGACTAAGGCAATTTGGTTATTCCAATAATTACACGCGTATTATTGAAATGGGGGGAAATTAGAGCAAATATACCGTTTTAATATACTTAGTATCTGCTTTGCTTCTTTCTTTCCCAACCTTCGAATCCTTTGGTCCGGGTTTCTTCTCCAATGGTCTTTATCAATTGAGTGTCCTTCAAACATCGAGCCCAAGAGGGTCGTAAGAGTAGAATTAGAGCTTAGTTAATTTCTATCATGAGAGTCATGATAGGAAAACCCCTACATGGGCCTCAACAACATAAGAATGGTAGTCTTTGCCGAGTCGACCCAAAACGAGCTTTTATCCCACGACATACCCCACTGTTTGTCTTAACTTTGCTCGAGGTGGAGCATTATTTTTACTCAAGTTAAACTTAACCCAATTTCCTTTTAGGAGTGTAGTTTTGTGGAGTTGTTAGCAGCAAGCACCTCGTCTCGAATCCGTTTGACAGGAGACTCGATCATGGCCCCTTGATTAATAGGATTCGGGGGATTAACAGCACTACTAGACCTCATCCACTCAAAAATCGTAAATTTTCGCCTCTGGATTAATTTGGATTAATCAATTAACATTGCTCCAAGCTTCCTATAACTTAAAAGGAATAATAAGCCATAGGCTCCAGACTAAATTCGTTCCTTGGGGTCCTCAAAATGAGAAACTATTTAATCCCGGCTTTTGGATTAACATCACTATTTGGGCTGATCTATTCAACGGTATACTAAATCTTATCTTCTGGATTAACACCTCAACATTGATCGAGTGGCAATGGTGGTGGTTTCGTGCGGTTGAACAACACGGCGAGACGACCACCTACCTGTGAATAACGCCCGCTAATTGGCGTATCAGCGTATCCCCTCCATCGTTTTAGAACAAGCAAAGATGGATGATAGATTGCAAACCATCTAAGACATTTGCCACTGAGAATTAGCACACAGCTTCGAGGGGGAGGTGGCAATCGGGGTGAGATATGGACACGAGGATTGGATTTTGTCTACCCCCTCATCCCCTCCTCCCGCTCCAAGGGCTTTGTCAGGGCGTTTTTCACCTTGAAATTAGTTTCAGCCACAGCGCGTATCTCGACCAACGAACCTGATGTACAATCAAGCTCATTGAGCTGTGGCAGGGTTAAAGGATGCCCCCATTCATTGCTCCCCTTCTAGGATGCTAGGAAGATGAGAGGTAACTCTATCCCCTCTATTCACGGCTCCGTGTTTATGTCTCAATCACGAGCACTGCCTTTTGCATATCTTTACGGATCGATTTGGCACTTCGACGCGCCCGGCACTTAACCCGCCGTATTCCTCATTCATCGCCCCGCGACGATCCTGGAAAAGCTGCGTGGGGGTAGGGGGTTTCTCAATAACCGAAAATCCGTCACAGAGGTTGAAAAAACTAAAAGAGAGTGAAAAACAAAAAGAGTATGGAGAGGGCAAGAGAGCGAAAAATAGAGGTAGAGCGAGCTTGTTGCTAAGAGCTAACTAATTATCTAATTCACGAGCAATTGAGGTGGCTCGAGAGAGCGAAGACAGGAGTTTGCGCTGAAAAGGCAATAAAATGCCTTCCTCGCCAATTTTGAGAGGACGATACAAAAAAAAGTTCAAAGCCCTGCAATCTGCGCTTCCTTCAGCCAACCTTCAAATAATCTATATATATATATATATATATATATATATATATATATATATATATATATATATATATATATATATATATATATATATATATGTATACATATATATATATATATATATATATATATATATATATATATATATATATATATATATATATATATAAGCGAGAGAGAGAGCCTCTGTTTATGCTTAAAATCTAGTATCAGTCCTGCAGTGATCAAGTGTTTCCATGACATGTTCTATTCCTCCTCTTGTGTGATTAACTGAAATATATAATGAAATTGAATTCAAAATTAAATGAATTATTAAGGAATTCTCCCATAAACGGCCCACTTGACTGTACATGTGCGTCTGTATACGAGCAAGGCAGTTGTCAAATGTAAATAAATGTTAAGTTAATAAGCATTTAAAGCAGTGTAAATAACGCTAATCTGTCGATCTATCATGAGCCCAATTTTCAAGATCTCCAGCCCATCCCCCCGTAGATTTCTTCCTCGTGTATATTTTAGGGGGGAGAGGGGGGCGCATGTCTTTGTGGCCAAGCGGCCAACAACGAATTTGGCCACGTTCTTGCCCCGGACGGCGTCATGTCATGTAATTACAGAGCCCTTTGTTATAGCGGATCGAGGAAAGTGTTCGTAAGGCCTGTTTTTAGCTCGCATTTAATCTTCCTTTTTTGTTGTATCCTTTCTTTGTTCAGTTTACGAGATCTTTTTGATTCATTAGCCCCTGCTATCAGGCGCATAAATCTCATGAGGCTTTATTTAAACATAAAGTTATTAGAAGGGAAAATCATCTTTTAACACTCGGGTTTTGAAAGATTTGAGAGAACGAGTATATTTTTCTCGTTAATAAAGTATGGTTGGTAACAATTGGAAATATAAGATTCGTATCGCCAACTCGCCTTTCCACGTGCCTCTTTGGGGAATTACTCCGGCCTGAGAGCGTTTCGCTAGTCTAAATAATTGTTTTATAGAATTCGGCGCCCAACTTCACCGCAATATCGTAAAAAGAACCGTATTTATTCTATAATTTCAAGCGTCGAATTTGAAGTGTCGGCCGACGTCGGAACCACGTTTATTTGAACACTTCTCGTGTAGATACCAACAGCTGAAAGATCAGACCCAACCCAAAATTCTCTTTAAGTATCACCTTCGCTCTCCTTATACACCAAAATATTAAAGATGTTAGGATACCCATCTATCCATTGATACACTCTAATTAAGAGATAAAAGATTCTGCGATCTTTGACTCTCTGGCGTAGCTGGGTAAGGCTGAATTTGAGCTCAGCGAGGGACAGCGCTTAAGCCCCTCTGATCTCTGGGCTGGACTGATCTTGTAGACATTGTGCTAGTGGCGAGCCTGTCTCAGACGGCTAGGATAATCATAGGTTGTGAGCCTTCTCCACACCATAAACAGCATCGCGAGCAAAAATATGATTACTTCAACTTGGCAACGTAATATAGTCTTAATTATGCTTTTAGATTCTTCTAAAAAGAGAACTTGTAAGTGGTGTTGATGAAAGGAGGTTAATTCTGTCGATTAATTTTGATTAATTATTACACACCGGTCTCTTTCTATCCAGAGAACAGTGATTCCAACAGACAGTACTTTTATATTTTAAGATATAATTATGTTTACATTCCGCAAAGCTCCTACTCAAACTTACTCCCCATATAATTAGCTCAGTGAAAAAACGCTCATTTTTAACAGATACTCATACTTACTCGCCGCAAAGACTGATGTACAAAGACAGTGGGAGAAGGGCTATAACGAGCCCCCTGACACGCAAATTAACCAACCAGCCAGCCAACGCGGCTCTCCTGATAGAGAGAGAGAGAGAGAGATTGAAGCCCACTGTAGCATCCTGTATTCGTCTGAGGTGCAACCATTTGCTCTTTTAAGAGCCCTCAAAATTATCGCTTATTGAACAGGACACCCATCAGCATAGGATAAATCATAGTGTTACGCCATTGGTATAACTGATTTATTAGGCGTATAATTTCAAAACCTATACTTTCAATAAATCATTATTTAATTTTGTTGTAAACAAATAAGTTTAATGTAAGAAAAATAAAGGGTTTTGTAATAATTGTGTGATTTATTAGTTTGTGATCAAAATTAACCCAATATTTATTGTTAAATATATGTAGATTATAAATTTATGTATTATAATTTATAATTACACTATAAAAACTTGGTTGTTATCATAATACACTTCTGTGGGTTGATAGTAAACTCTCTTATACATTAACACACATATGCGAACATCTGGCGCATTGAATATAAATTAATAGAACGTGTGAAGCTCCAAATTTTTGAAGTTAGAATGAAAATGGTTCCTTCCTATGATAATTTTCGTGTTCTTAAAAGTGATCCATTGAAAGAAATGAACACAATAAGTCATTATAATTCGCTCCATAGACAACGCACCTATATAGACAGAAATTTCTCCAACTAAATGACTACATCTACCATGTTTTAACCTATATACACACACACAAGTATGGTGTGTCAAATGTGTAATTTATTAGAGACTTTTACATGATTAAGAATGGGAAACAAAGTGCCAATCTAATTGTCCCATCGTCTGAATTTGGAGATGAGTTGAATTTTACAGAGTTTTGCTTTCCCATTTTGATTTTATGTTTTCATTTTGCATTTGTACTAGTTTAAGCTATTTAACCCTGGCCCTAATACCTAAATAAACCCAACCCTACCTAAACTAATTAAAATGCAACATATGTACAAACACCTAGAGAAACTCCCCAAATTCAATTGGTCCGACGCTATAATTCAAATTTGAATTATATGTGTGTAGTATGTAGATGGTCAACAGTTTTGGAGTGACGATGGGTTACCTAGGTATGAGTGTCTGGCTAAAGCGATTGAAGCGGCCTTACAGTCGAGTTTTATCTCACTCCAAAGGGTTCTTTCTGGTAATCCATTTGTAGGCTGGGTTCGAATGGTAACCTGGTTATTGCTTGGCAGAAGGAAGGACTCGGAAGTAAAATGGCTGTTTTGTAGTCTTTAATCTTGGCTTAGGGCTACCTCAGTTTGGGAAAGCGAAATAGTTGAGTTTTCTGTGGTTCTTTTGTGCCTTCACGCCTTTGGGCTGAATATCAATATTAATGTTCACTGTCAGTGTTTCCCCTAAGTCTTCTTCTGCGTCAGTTTGTTGGGACTATGGACGGATGGATTGAGGACGAGGAGCAGAGTCGTGATGCTAAAAATAAGCAAATCAGAATGAAAATAATCACGAACTAATAATACTGAGAATTTTTCAGCCCGCGTGTTTATATCACCTCCAATTAAGGGGGCGTGACTACTTTTCTCTTAATCTGTACGCGGGTTGGAGCTTATAGGGTCAGAAATATGTGCATATGTTCTCTACTTAGACTGCTTGGTAGAATCAAAGGATGTGTGCATGTTCAGTGTAGGCATGTGTGCACTAAACGAGTATTTGCATTTGTACATTTGACCTAACTTATCAAACCGACATTCATAGCAAGATTGATTTCGTAGTTTCACATGTTCATGTAATGTCTGGCCGGTCAGCTCCGACTCTAGCTGTTTTGCACTGCCTCCGTTATCTGTGTCCAGACTTTCGGCTCACATCTGTTTCCTAATGTGTGTATGTTTGTATATTCTCGTGTTGTACAATAGTGGTGTTGGACTGGCGAGACTGGAGGCTCGGCTCAGGAAGGGTAGATGTCTTGATAGATCGACGGCTTACCTAGATCGCCGAAACGTGGTGGCTTTGTGTCTAGGACACTCGGCGCGACGGTGTCCATACAAAATCAAAGAATACGCCTCCCGATGCCTCTCTTTAGGTGTATAATGGTTCAAGCGGCTGGTATTATCGTACAGTTGAGAATTTACGTTCCAAAGCAGTAGCGTACTGTATGTGCTTTATGTGGTTTTAAATGGGGTGTCTCTCGAGTTTTCCCAGTTGTCGAGTTAGTGTTGTGAAGGTGTAGGTATTTAGAGGAGTGATTTTGTTTGTGTCGTAAAGTATGAACATTCTAGTGTACAGAGGAGAGCAACAGGCACGCTTCAGACAGGAGTTATGTATGCTCTGCGCGCTACTCTGCCCTGTGTGGTTTGCGGCCTTAGTTTGATTGGTGCGTATGTAAGTATTGGTCTGACTAGTGTTTTGTATAGGTGTAACTGCATACTTTTACTGCTGGGGTAAAACCTCTTCAGTATGTTGTTCATTCGTTTGGCTTTGGCCTATGTGGTGTTTGGGTGTGTATGGAAATGTAAGTACTTGTCTAATGTTGACCCGAGTATATTTGTGGCTGCTTTGTATGTGAGTCTTATGGGGGCTAAGTATTGTTGATTGAGTATGTAATAGTAAATCTGAATGTTTTGCATGTAGTAGTCTTGCACCCCTATTTCTTCTGAGGATTAGTGGTTATTAGCCACATGTCTTCGTACTCTGCTCTGTCTTCTCGTTTAGTATTATTTATTCCCGGTGCACGTTAGAGACGAGAATGGTCTCTCCGTCCGCATAAGCCAGTGTGTGTGTGCAGTTTTCTTCTGGGTGTGGAGAATCTTTCGAGTAGATTATGAAGCATGTGAGTGCCAACACGCTGCCCTGGCGGTACTTCAGCGCGTGGCGTGAATGGGCGTGATGTTGAGTTGTTGTATTGTATGTAGCACTCTATATTCGTAAGGTGGGGCTATAAGAGCCTTCTGGTGCAGAGAGGTAGCTCCGTGTTGATTGCGAGTTTCTAACGGAGCCCCTTGTGCGATACTTGGTCGAAAGCTTTCTCGACGTCCTTCTGATAGTGAGTGTTGTTTGTCGTGATTGTCGTGCTTTTTTACATGATGTCGTGAACGATAGTGATCACCGATCCGGCGGACTGGCCCCTCCTATAGCCGTAATGACAGGGAGAGAAAAAGTTCTCCTCCTCCAGGAACGTCCACAGGCGGGTATTTCCATCCGTTCTAGTATTTTATCTAGGTGCTCTAAGAGAGCAATAGGCCTGTAGCTGTTTGGTTGTTTTAGATCTTTGTGTTGTTTGTAGAGTAAAATTTTGTGTGAGGCCTTAAATATCTTCGAAAAATACCCGGAGGATAGGGAGGCGTTGTAGAAGTGTGTTAATGTTCGGTGGATGTTTTCTGGCAGGCGATAAATAATTGTGGTTGGAAGGCTGGAGGGGCCAGGGGCTCGTTATCGTCTGGCTTTGATTTAATGTTTTGTTTCCTCGATGGTAATTAAAGTGGTTAATGTGGTTGTGTTAGTTAGTTATTTAGTCGACGTCAATCCTTCTTTGATCCAGGAGGATCCCCAACCGGATAATGAAATCTACATACAGAATAGAATGACAATCGCTGGTCAGCCCGAGGGCACCAGTAGCCGGTCCTCTTTGGAGAGAGAGGTGCCAGGAAGTATTATGTTTTTGACACCAAACAGCGTTCACGTGGAAGCTTCGTCGCTCAGGGGCAGGGGGAGCTGTTCCGGGTCAGACGTATGCGGATATAGATACCCATCGGCAGGATTCCTTGGAACAGAAAGTGTGTGTGTGCTGTACTGTGAAGAGGGGAGAGGATAAAAAGCAGTATTGTAATTGGTTGTGTGTGTGGTGAGAAGTGTAAGATCCACCCACCCGAATACAGGGATGAGCACAGCGCGTCCACCAATCGGTAGCCAGATCTCTACGTGCGCTGACGTTTGTGTCTGCTCATGCCGGGATTCGGGATCGAACCCGGTACGGTAACGTTGGGAGACCAACGCTGTATCCACTCAGCTAGCATGAGCTCTATCTGGTTGTGCTGTCAAGCGCTTCCATTTCGATCATAGGGGACGGTATTTAGCTCGTTGGTATGGAGCCGGCCCCATTCCTGGACTTCTGAAAGAGACAGGTATATAGAGCCGCGATGCGGCTTCAAAGGTGGCGTCAAGCTAGTCAAGGTGGTGAATACATAAGGTAAAAGTGGCACAGGTTTGGTATCACATCGAGTGAAGTAAATTTGATTGAGGCATTGTATGCGTTAACAAATAAAGACTAATAACAAATTATAAGTTAAGATAAATTAAAACACGATTAGAATAAGAGATACGCTACGGTTCTGTTATCTAAGACTGTTATAGCATCCATCGATGTGTCTGTCAATGCAAGACTCGTTGGAGAAGCAGGCTTCGAGGAACTCTCTGCTTTGCTTGTTCGTTGATCTTCCCTCTATTCTTGTTTCTTTCCACTCCATTCGGTGTTGCTGGTTTCTTTGGTGTAACGCAATTGCTGGGAATGGATCGTCTCTCCGAACGGCTCTCTGGTGCTCCATTATTCTTGTCCGTAGTCGCTTTCCCGTTTGTCCGATGTATATGGCCGGGCATTTGTGACATTTGATTTTGTACACAACCCCGGCTTTCTCCTCCCCGCTCCGTTATATATATATATATATTATATATATATATATATATATATATATATATATATATATATATATATATATATATATATATATATATATCTTTCATTAACGCGAAATAATGATCTAAGAGAATGTTTAATTGAGACCAAAGCAGCTGCTCGCTGCCTCAGTGTGCACGGTTCGAATCCCATCCCTGTACGGAATTTTTGCGAATTAGGAAATAACATTTCCGAAGAAAAATGATCCTGTTTTTCTGTTTCTTGCAGTTTTCTGGATATATATATATATATATATATATATATATATATATATATATATATATATATATATATATATATATAAATTACACTCACAAGTGTCAAGCGGAGAGACAATGGAATTATCAGAGAGATGTGAGACGAGATCCCGTGAAATCAGCCCAGGGTCAATGGAAGAGATTTACGGTGGTGTGATCGTGCGACAAGGCCATTGGAATGTTAGTTTGAGAAGGTCGAGTTAAACTTTAATTGAATAACAAAGTGATCAGAGAGAGCATTCGAAGGGTTCCTGACAAAAAGTTGGTGAACTGGGTATTGGGACAAAATGAGATCAAGAACGTTTTCGTGGGTATTTGTGCGGAAAATGACAAATCGGAAAAGAGAAATGGTTCGAAGACTTCAAGGAATCGTTGATGTGTGGTATTATTTTTTGATAATGACTTCACCGAGTACCAGCACGATTGCGGAAGAGTTCAAGAAAACAATATTTAGGAGATCATCCAGTTAGTTATAGAAGAGATCTGAGGGGTGACTAGGTGGTTAGTAGATATTTTTGCCTTTGAATGAAGGGCTTAAGGCAAAAGAATTAAGAACAAATTCGAAAATATCTGGGATGGGCCCAACAGGGAGAGTGACGGACAGAAAAAGTCAGCAGCAATAATACCGACTCAACTGCGTCTCTTGATATTTCTACAATGGTGTAGGAAAGTGTATCCGGTGTATGTAGCTGCCGCGAAAATCGAATTTTTAGAAGGCCAATCTTATTCGATATAATTTTGTCAGAGATAAAATCCACCTTTTTTAAACAACACAGAGATATTTAAAGAGGCGATAGAGACAAGTGGGTCAATAATCACTCAAGAAGTGGCAGGCAAGGGTGGAGAGGTGGGAAGGGGGTTTTGGTGAAGTCAGAGAAAAAAATGGAACATTTTATAAAATTGTTGACCTATAACTTTCTGTAAGCGAAAAGAAGGAGCAGGTTGAGTTTTGTGTTTTCTGAGGCAAAGAGGGTAATCAATTCTCTCATCGAGGACCTCTATGTGGCTGGTTAAGGAAGCCGTGTGGGAGAAACCAGGGTATTTGTAGAAGGAACTTTCAGCCGTGGTGTGCGTATGATCGTTACAAATGAAATAAAACTATATTTAATTACAAATTAAATACGCAGAGGAATAAATTTATATTCGAGAAATAAAAATAAAGAGAATTAATGAAGACAACATGCGCAGACAAGGAAATATGCATAAATGAGAGTAAATGAAAAGTAAACACATGCGCAGCTAGGTCTGAGGGAAAATCTTGGAGACAAAAAAAGGAGACATGGAAATTAAAATGGAAAACACACAAGGAAGAGGCACTTGTAATTTAAGAAAACACAGAGAGGAATGGAGCACTAGCTGAAAAAATAATTTTTATAAACACTAAGGAGAAACAATTAGACGAAACTAAAAAGTTAGAGAAAGTCATTATTATTGAAAAAAAATGGAAGTACGAGTACTAAACACTGATTTAGCGCAAAAAATCGAACACGAAACTCCGGTGATAACCATACACACATGAAAGAATGAACAACAACATTTGTTTGTAAACCCCAGGGTTATTGAATTAGAGAAGTGGTTTAAAAGGATTTGATACATACGGAACAGAGCCAGAGAGCTGGTATGTCCTTCGCACACGGTGTGGTGTAATGTAGTGGGGCGCCATCCTACTAAAACAACTCTGGTATTCGCCTGCTGGAATCAACAGACTTGGAAATGTTTCCTCCTTCAATATCTTAAGGTACGTGTCACCAGTTACCGTCTCATCAAAGAAGAAGGGACCAACGAGTCTGTGTACCATCATATCTTATAGCAAACCATGAGCCGTTGAGCAACTTGTTCCTTGGAAAAATTAAACCTATTAAGATAGGTTGTTGACCAATATCGAGTGCTCTGACTGTTAATTTTAACATAAACATAATTCGCAAAACTGAACTCTCATATCAGGATCCTCTTCGATTAAACAGTGATGGAGTTGCAGTTATTATGGATGCCAGTGATGAATGTGTCAAGATGAGGTGGATGCTGCACTTGGAGATCTCAGTTTTACAGGACACGCGTCGAAGTGATTTCTTGGGACTGACAGCGAACCTACCTAACACATTGGTAATTGTGTCGTCTCCGTAAAAGTCCTTATAGGTCCAAAAAATCACATCTGTGTGTTTGGGGCGCGACCTGGATGCATAGTGTTGAAATCTGTGACCACTTCTCGGTGACGGCGGGTTGTGACTAACAAAGTAAATTAAAACTCTCTCTCCTCTCTATTCGGTGATATGGTTTACCTGTAACAATAAAAATTGTTAAAAGCCACTATGTTTCCAGACCTATGTGACACCCTGCATTATGTGTCGGCTCATATATGATGTGAGATATTCTTGATTTACCTTTTCTTAATGCAGTGATTCTGTATTGTTTCTTTTCATATACATATTTAATGCTTTTAAAGTAAGTAATTCATCATTTTGTTTCCAGTAATTTCTTCTTACGTACGAGTATGTATAACTTTGCATTATTGTATTTCATTATAGGAATTTGCTGATGATGAACATTGAAATGTTTGAAACTTTCTGAATAGCCCCTCGGACCACTCGGATTGGCGTAGCCGAGTGGCAGTAGGAACTGATTTAATGGAGATCAGAGCACAGTTGCTTGCTGCCACAGTGTCCTTGGTTCGATTTTCAATTCTGCACGGATTTTTTCGCAATTAGGGAAAAACATTTTTCTTAAGAAAAATGATTCAATCTATCTTCTCTTTCTTTGCAGCATAACTGATTCACACTCACACACACACACACACATATATATATATATATATATATATATATATATATATATATATATATATATATATATATATATATATATAAATATATATATAGTCGTAAGTATTGCTGCTAACCGGCTGATTTTTAATTTCACAGCGAAGGCAAGAGCGCAGAAGATGCTCAAGTACATATATTTATTTCAATTTTGGAAACTTTCAATTTTCCAAAATTGAAATAAATATATGTACTTGAGCATCTTCTGCGCCTTTGCCTTTGCTGTGAAATTATATATATATATATATATATATATATATATATATATATATATATATCAATGAGCTTAATTGTTCTTTCTAATCACCCAAGTGAGCGCCGAATAGTTTCTAATTTTATTATTTGGCTAAGGATAGTATTTAATGAATTCGCATTTTAAATATTAAGATTCTATCTATTGCCATACCTCTATTCACAAGCGTGTATTTATGTAAAAAATTGAGATACCCCATGTATATAGTAGAGATTCACCTACATGGAGTCAGATTACATATTTATATTATCTCTTGAATTTGCACGTATTGCGAAGATAAAAGGAATTAAGCCTAGTTTATAGGAGTGGACGTTAACAAATATGAATTGAATTCGCATGATGATGGCGTTCTCCACACGCGCTACTCAATTTATTAACAAAAATTACTTCCACGGAAAAATTTATAACCACAAAATGGTAACTCATTGTCTGAGATAGGAATCGCCGTATATCACACACAGATTATACAGAGTAAGTCGAATTAATACATACTCTATTATATATAAGAAACTTGTAGAGACTGGGCAATGTTATTAGATAATTAAGAAAGTAAATAATGTGTGTAGGTGCTTATTTTCACCCCAGGTTTGAGGTTACGTGAGGTTATATAGATTCCTAATTATTGGGAGCCTCGCTCTTGAGTCAAAGAGGGTTTTAGGAGGTTTGCCTTAAGAGGGATTTTTAGCACGTCTGAACAACCGAGTTTCCGCACACTGAGTCGAGTGCGGAGATTCAGTCGAATCTCGACGGTTGCTCATAATTATTAGACTTGCGATGATAATTTTAGGTTATTTCGGTTAATATAAAAAAGTATGCACGGAGACAGCATATTATTATAAACAGTTAAGTCATATATATATATATATATATATATATATATATATATATATATATATATATATATATATATATATATATATTATATAAATAAAGGGAGTTCCATTAAGAAGGATCTAAGTTAGCAGTAAATAAAACAGTGTTATTGGTGAAAATTTATTGATTTCACTATTGGATCATGTTATTTGAGTCATGGCAATTATGTGTGAAAAATAATATCGCCTAAATGTCAGCCAAGGCTTCGGCGGTACATCTCCACTCGATGGTCAAAAGATTTGATGACTTCTCTGCATAGTTGCTCCGCGATCTCACCAATAGGCCTTATTATCTCATCCTTCAGCTGTTGAAATGTTGTTGGCTTGTTGGCATAGACCTTACTTTTGAGATAACCCCAAAGGAAGAAACCTAAAGGAGTCAAGTCACACGATCATGGTGGCCAATCGACCTCGCTGTTTCGAGAGATGATGCGCCTTGGGAACTTCTCATTCAATAAAGTCATTGTTGCATTGGCTGTGTGGCATGTGGCGCCGTGCTGTTGAAACCACAAATCTCCGACATCCATAGAATTCAATTCAGGCCATAAAAAGTTGGTTATAATGTCACGGTATCACTCGCTTGTCACCGTAACAGAATTCCCGGCATCATTTTCGAAGAAATACGGCCAAAGGATTCCGCTAGCAAAAAATGCACACCAAACACTGACCTTTTGTGGATGCAGTGTCTTTTCAAAAATCTTCCTGGGATTTTCATCAGCCCAAATGCGACAATTCTGTTTATTAAAGAATCCACCAAGATGAAAATGGTCTTCATCACTAAAGATGATTTTTTGCGAAAAATCATCATCGGCGTCTTTGCTCGTGCACCCAATTGACGAATGTACAGCGCTTTAAATGGTCAGCAGACTTCAGTTCTTGTGTCAATTGAATTTTGTAAA